>JAOTRH010465533.1:0-27793 GCA_034768845.1 Heliamphora exappendiculata
ATATGTTATCTTTGGGGCTCGTGTGAGCCGTGTTTTCAAACTATTTTAAGGCTTGAAAGAGAGTTGAAAACTACACCTTGTTTTCCTTGCATGTTTAGCTTATATTGCATGTGCTGTCTAGTTTCTGTTGAGCTTTGGCTCACAGTGTGGGATTTAAAATGCTTTTCAGGTACCGATTACGCAGGTTGATCCGGTGTTGCTAGAGAGGTGGAAGAGCTGTAGTCTTTCCTTTTTGCTCGTTTTAAAACAAGCATGCTGGAACATATTTTCTGGCGTTAGGGCCGTGTAATGTAAGTCGTTTGGTGATTATATACAATACATGTATGTTTTATATTGAGAGTGTATTCTCGGGTTGGGTGATATCTTGGTTGTTTATGAGTGTTTCACATGACCCGGAGTTTGGGACGTGACATTATGTGCTTTCGTTTATTTTTGTGCAAAAACCTAACACACTCCAAAATGCATTCATTTCATGCACTGCGATGGCATTATTTGTTTTTGCTCATTTTGTGCACATCGATAACATTATGCTTTTTTATTCATTTTCGTGCAAAACCTAACACAATCCACAAAGCGTTCATTTTTGTTCATCGCGATGGAATTAAGCGTTTGCCACAATTTTCGTACACCTCGTGACATTTTTCAATTTCATTCATTTTTGTGCATAAAGAAAACACATTCCAAATGGCGTTCCTTTTCCTGCATTGCTATGACATTATTCATTTTTGGGTAGAAATGCACCCACACTTCTAAGAGCATTCATTTTCATGCAACGCGATGACTTTTTGCATTAACGTTCATTTTTTTGCAAAAATCAAACACACTCGAAAAGTCCTTAATTTGCGTACACCGCGTTGAATTTACGTGATTTCGTTGATAATCGTATTACAAAGCAAATCCACTCCAAAAATCGTTCATTTTCGTGAACGGTTAAGACATTATGCGTTTTGGTTTATTTTCGTGCAAAAATCTAACACACTTAAAAATGTGTTCATTTCCTGCACCATGACGGCATTATTCATTTTTGCTCATTTTTGTGCACATCGATGACAGTATGCATTTTTAATCATTTGCATGTAAAAGCACACAACATACAAAGCAATCATACCCGTGCATCGCCGTGACCACTCGTAAAAAAAATATTAGTAATAATAATAACAATTAATATTTAAAGCCACCCGAAATATAATTCTAAACAGAACCTTATAATTAAATTTTAAACTGTAAGTCAAAAACTTACATCAATTAAAATATCGATAATTAATTATCCAAAAAAAATATCGCTAATTAAAAATAAAAATAAAAATATATTATATAGCTAGAAAATTTTTGTCAGAATTCTGACTATACGATAATTCATAAAAATACATTAAAAGTTTATATCAAAATTTTTAAAATTTTTTAATTTAAAATTTTTACATAAAAAATTGTGAAGTCTAAAATCCTCTCAAATCGTACATTTGGCAAGCTATGAATACCGCGTGGCTCCTTACAATCATGCATAGCAACATGTAGCTGTAGCCACTGCTTATATATAGAGCCCCAGCTCATCGGTCTAGGCATGTAAATCATGAAAATAGGAAGAGACTAAAGCAACTCTGATCAACAACCTTTTGAAGCAAAAGCTTGTGAAGTATATATATATATATATATATATATATATATATAGGAAGGGAAGGGAAGACAGTGACGCACTGCCATGACAACCACCACGATCCACGCTGCGTCCTCCACCACCGTCGTCGACGCCACCCCTATGCTCCACCGTCACCCCTTTGCTCCGGTGACCCTAACTCCGGCAAGCGGCCGAAGTCTCTCCCTCGCTCTCTCAGACTTAATCTCTCTCTCTCTCTCTCTCCCTCTCTCCACACCCATTGGCTTCTCTCTTCCCCTTCCCACCACTAGAGCCACCACTACAGCCGCACCTCCCTGTTACCAGCCCCACCCCACCGCTAGTCCTTCACGCCGGCAACCCTCATCGCCAGCCCTGCCACCGGCCTTTTCTTTCTCTTTGTCTCTCCAAGACAACCACCACCATAACCACCTCCCTCACCACCTTACCACCCACTCAAACATCCCTCTCTTTTCTCTCTTCTCTCAGCCTCTCAACTCCACCATGTCGCCACCACCAAAATGCCATCACCACCCGTACCATACGCCACCACCGAGAGCCTCTGTGATGTTTGAAAGTGCGGCGAGTGTGTATTGCTAATGGTATGAGTGGGTGTGTGGGCGTTGTGCGTGTGAGTGTTGTGTGTAAAGGAGAGAAACAGTGTGTTGTGTGTGCGTGTGTCGCTTGCGTGTGTGTGGGTGTAATGGGTGAGTGGGTGTGATTGTATACAAGTTTGGCGCTGTGTTGTTTTCTTTAAAATTTAAGTTGTTTTAAATTAAAAAGTTAAAAATAATTAAGAGGATTTTATGATAATATTTTATATATATACAGAATTTTTAAGATTAAAGTAGAATAAAAGGACTTTTTAAAATTCTAATAAATCTTAGTTAGATTAGATGAAATTTCTAAATTTAAGAAAAAAGTTTAAACAAAATTGGTTATTTTGATTACGGTAAAGAATGGAATAGTTTAAAAGTTTTTTTTTTAAAAAAAAAATAGTGCAACCTATGCTATTTTTACATGTACTTAAAAAGAAAATTAATTTTTAAGAATTTTCTTCTTCAAACCTAAGAACAATGAAAAAGGTTCCTTATATCAAAAGACTAAGATATTTTATACTGTAAAATCTTAGTTAAGCTATCAAAAATACAAAGAAGTTTATTAAAATTTGTACTTTGAGGGTCTTGGTTAATTAATTTCTATAAGACTAAATAAAATAAATAGTTGTCAAAAATAACAAACTTGGAAGCTTTACATGGTTTTAATATTCACCCTTCTTTTATAAGGGTTATAGTTTTAAAATGATAATTTTATAAAATAAAAGAGTTAGAAAAATAAGAAGATTTAAAACATGAGAATTTCATGGTGAACTTCAAATGAATTCTTAAGAAGAAATAAATGACCAGAAAATAAAAATAGGCTAACTCGATTATAAGAAATTCACTAAAATTAATATTTTATATGTTCATCTAGGGTTGGATATGCCCGAACGAGACTGATTAAATTAAATTCCTACGAAAACTAGGTGAGTCTCATATATCCTAGTTACTTGAATTTTCTGCTTTTATGCAAACTCTTGTGACTTCGAATGAAATGATAATTTCTATACAACATTTACGTCGTGGATATATCTATGGAAAAAAAATGTGGTTGTCCTTGTTTTAGAAAGATATGAATATTTTTGAACCTGTATACATGATGATAGCTTGAATGGTGTTAACCCGATCGTTGAGGTGTTAAACAGCGAGGTGTATAAGGATGGGATCACGGCCAGGTGATTGTTAGTTATGATATCATAAAGAAAAGAGTTATGGGGTCGCTCCCTACCGTAGACACCCCAATTTGACCCCGCCCAATTGCAGGTGAATCAAATGATGAAAACAGGTGGAATGGTGCTTCAGTTCAATCCTCGGGAAGTGATCCAAGCTCGGTATTTGAACCCAATGATCAAAACTTTCAAACCAGTGAAATCATCATTGAACCACTACATTGGACCATGGGGTCGCCAACTCCATTGTGGCAACCGCCAATAGAACCTCTTGGAAGCTTCACATTTTTGTAGCGACCGCCATGTCCATACCTGGCGACTGCCAACTCCAACCTGGCGACCGCCAACTTGCCCGCCTCCTGAAGTAGCGACCGCCAACTCTGGACATGGCGACCGCCAACTCCAAAAACCCTGACGTGTCCCAGAACGTAACAGCATCTCATTAGTTGAAGAATTCTATAAATACCGTACCCCTTGGTACATTTTCAGGAGAGAATTTTAGAGAGAAGTTTAGTGAAAGAAACTCTGCCGAGTCGCCGAGCAATCCGAGCCCCGGTGCCGAAACCCTGTCGAAGTACCGAGAGCCGAATCTCCAATACTAAAATCTTTGCTTGGATCATCACCTGAGGGTTGGACCATTAAAGCATATTCCCCGACTTGAGAATTCCTTAGCAATCCAGGTACTTTGTCTGAATTTTTGGTCCTTCTAACTCCATTCTCTCTTTTTTGGAGTGATCGGGTTAAGTTCAAATTCAATTCGCGCATTTCTTTAGTTTCTAGTTTGCCTTGTTTATTATTCAATTTGCTTCATGTAATTTAGTCATTTTAATTTCTTATTCTACACATCCACACTTAGCACATTGTCATTTTATTCATTAATTAGTGCCAATATTTTTGGCAATTACAATGTATTAATGTTGTTAATTGTTATATTCAAGACACTTACATTTATGTGGATGTAGTTGCCAATACTACATTCACATTTGAGTTAAATAGTTATAATTAATTTCTTTTATCTTTTTAGTATTAGTTCAATTTCCTTTACTAGTATATTTTCTTTTCTTTTTATTTTTATTTTACTTTTAATGTTAATTAAAAATTTCATGTAAAGCTAGTGTTTCTTTTCTTTTTCTCTTAATAATTAGTTAAATATTCCTTAATGCTAATATCCATTTTCTTTTCCTTTTCATTTAATGCTAATGTTCCACTTTATTTTATTTTCTTTCTTTTTAATATTAGCTTAATAATTCTTTCCAAGCATTTAATTTCCATCTTCCTTTACTTTTCTTTAATAGTAGTATAATTTTCTTTTCTAACTTTTTATTTCTTTTTCTTTCTTTTTATTATTAGCTTTAATTTTCTTATAATATTCCATTTTATTTTTCTTTTAATATTAGTTTAATTTTTCTTTGTTAGTATTCCTTTTAATGTTAGTATTTGTTTTTTTCTTATAAAATTTCATTTTCTTTTTTTCTTATAGCTTTATTTTCCTTTTATAGTTTTTTTTTTATAAACCCAAAAATCACAAAAATCACAAAAAAACTTTTAAGTTAATTTCCACCTTTAAATGGCATTATAATTTTATCTTTTAATAAAAGTTAAAACTCTATTATTCATTTTATTTCTTTTATTTTCTTCTATTTTCTTTTCTTTTTCTTTTATTCTCTTTTAAAATATAAAATGTGAATAGTTAGATCTTTTTTTATTAACAGCATTTTCTAAACCTTCTTATCTTTGCTTAATTTTTCTTTTATAAGCTTTCTCTTTATTTCTTTTTCTTTCAAATTAAATATTCAAATATTTTCTTATCATATTAATACATCAAACACTTGTTATTAGGTTTCATTATTTTTGTTTAGTAAACTTTTAATACAGAATTTTCACATACTTTTATTTTTGTTATACTTTTGATAGTTTAAGAATATGCATGTTTTATATGTTAATTTAGTGTTATGCTTAGAATAATTTAGCTTATTTTGTTAGCAATTCATGTTTATGTAATTTTAATAATTTCTAACATATTTTTGTTCTGTTATGCAAATCATGATAATTAGTTTATTTTGGTAATATCACATGCGGGATTGTTCCATGTATCCTTTAGTTAGAAATTGTATGCCGGAGAACTTAGAATTTCATCCCTTTATTTGTTCTAATTTGGAGTGCTATGTACATATATTATGTATTTTTCATATTTGATTTTGGATGTTCTCCCTTTGCCTTCACTTTCTTTATTTGCATGCATTTGAGAAATCTTATTAAAGAATCAATGATGATTAGTAGAGGCCAACCTTACGGTTGGGCGAACGGAGTGCCTAACACCATCCCCGATTCGTACCTTAACCCCCGAACCCTCTTTCTCTGTTTAAACGTTTTAAAGATCAGTAGTCATTTTTGTTTTTCTTAGTTTTTCTCAAAAACTAAGTGGCGATTCTATTCTCAACAAAAAGGGATTTTCAAATTTTGGTTTTCAAAGTGTTAAAATATTTTTCAAACATCTTTGAATTCTCTTATTTTTGACCATTTTTCAAAAACTCCAAAATCCCGGCACCATAGTATTTTCTGGCGACTCCGCGGGGGACTGGTTTATAAAATCAAATAAGAGAGCTAGACTTGAAAACATCATTAATTCTTAGTATATATTTCTCATTTGCATTTTCGCATGCACGTGCATTATTCTTCAACCCCCCTGCCTGGTCGACCCGATGCCTTAAACGTTCATCCATTTCAGGGATTGTTGGAAAGACAGACAACCTTTGCTGACCGTACGCTTTCATAGTGCAGTAAAAGAGTTCGAACGTACCGTTTGACCATGTCCTGCATCACTCCAAGCATGCTAGGTATATACCTGCCTCTATTCAGAAGGTATCCTGTTCGATTGACCAAAACCAGCCTTTTGCATATAGTAGCTTAAAACCCCCCATTAGGTGCTGCTAACCCTAGTAAGATTATGTGTTCTGTTAATTGTATGTTTTGACTGCGATTGTTAGGATTATTTGTTCAATTTAGGCTAGTTCCTTTCCCGAGTTAGGGCCCGGATTTTCTGTTATCCCTTATAGTTTAGATTAGCTTTTTCTTCGGGTTCTTACCCGGGTTCTGTTATTCACCTTGTTTGGTTTTCACGCCGTAGTTTTCTTTTCGGGTTCATGCCCGTGCTTTGTCATGAAACCTCTAGGATAGTTTCTCTCTCGGGTTGTTAGTTTTATACTCCCGTTTTTTTTTAGGCTCGCTTTCTTCTTACCCTTGTTAGACTCGTTTGAGTTTGTTTTGCTTCCCTACAGTTATGCTGCCCATTTCTCCTTAGAATCTTAGGTCAAACCGGTCCCCTTGGCCTAGTTTTGTTTTCTTGTCGGAGTGCTACCCGTTTCTCCGTTTAGATCCTTTGGACAAACCCCTCTTTAGCTTTCCTTGGTTCTCAGATGTTTAGTTGTTATGCTGCCGGTATGGGCCCAACAGGGGCATTACTCCAGTTTCAGTGTTTGTATCTGTTTATGGTCAGACGTTTTGGTATCTGATGTGTTTGCTACCTTTCATCCAGAATTCTTGTTCGGGAAGTATCTGATACTGGTTATTTTGCTTTTGGGATCTAGGTTTTCTTCGAGTTTAGATCATTGAGCCAGGAAGATCACAGTCGACACGTGTCTGGGCAAGATCAGTGACAGGCAAACTCTATAGGGTATCTGAACAGTCAGCTGAAATGACAGAGAATGAGGTGAACTTGACAGCTCTTATGAGAGCTATTACTGAGATACAAAAAGTTGTGGAGCAGCAGACCCAAGCTCAAAACCAATGTCAGGCGTAGATCCGGACGGTTCAGGCCCGTATGCCCGTTGTGAATGGACAGCCGGATGACACAAATGAGAACGATGAAGACTTCTGAGATGATAATCAAGGACAGGATGCATCACAAGTTGCTGTGCCACCTCGGGTTTTCCGTCCGATGGTGGTAGAAGAAGAGAACACTGCCCAGTCTAGGGAATCTACGCTGGCGGAAAAGATCGATCGAATGGAGAAGGTGTTAAGAAAGGCCAAAGGTGCAGAAGAATACATGCTGGATATGGGTGGCTTGTGCCTATTCCCAGATGCAAAATTGCCTGAAAAGTTTAAAATGCCAGAGATGGAGAAATTCCACGGCACCGAAGATCCCCGTATGCATCTGAGAATGTACGTTGGAACTCTCTCCCCCATGGGGATTGACGATCAGCTCAAGGCCCAATTGTTCCAACGATCGCTTTCTGGGGCAGCTCAAAAATAGTTTCTCTCCCTAAATGTTGCAAAAACTAGAACCTGGGAAGACATAGCTATGACATTTGTCAGTCAGTACAATTATAATGTCCAACTGGATGTAACCGCTCGGGAGCTGAAGACCACTGGTCAAGAAGCAGAGAGTCGTTTGTGGACTTTTTGATTAGGTGGAGGGAAAAGGCGGCTAAAATGACGAACCGTCCAACAGAAAAGGAACAGGTGAGGATTGTAGTCAAGAATCTCCAATCTCCTCTAAAGCGTTATTTGATCACGCAGCAGCTCTCCACATTCGAGCAGTTGAATGATGCCGGAATTCAGAAAGAAGATGCAATCCAGTCTGCTGATATCGATGAGGCCAAGCCAAACCAAAAGCCGAGAAGACCTTACCCATCCAACAACCAAAACCATCATACCTTTTCCACTAACCCTGCATCTCGTTCTAACGAGGTGAATTTGCTAAACCCCCAATCAGATCTACCGAATTCTTCACCTTCATCACCTCCTCCCAAAAATAACCAGTCGTCGCAGTCGAAAATGCCAAAGAGAGTTTTCACTCCCCTTAATATCTCTCTGACCACGGCCCTGAATCAACTTGTCGAAAAAGGGCTAATAAAGCTTCTTGATCCAATGCCGCCTCCTACCCTTTACCGCTGCGCTACGATTCCACCATATATTGCTCATACCATCAGAGCCATGGACACCCAACTGATAACTGTCTGAAACTCCGCCATGACATTCAGGATCTCATTGACAATAAGGTCATTCCACCTCCATCTGCACCGAATGTCACAGCTGGTTTTTAAATTCTTGCAATTTTCATTATTCAAGTCTCGAGTCAAGTCGGAGTCTTGTAAGTTTTTGCTTTGTCAAATCAATTGGATGTCGAGTTCAAGGGCACGTCTGTCTGTGCACCCTCTTCTTTAGCTTTCGATTTTGCAATTCCTGTTCTCTTTGATATCAATGAAATAAATGAAAATTCTGATTATCTTGCTTTGCTTGATTTATTTTGTACGCTTTCTGATAATTTTGAGTTCGAAGAGGATGTTCCCGAAGAATTAAAAACTTTAATAAAAAGAGAAGAAGAAATTGGTGCCCAACTAATAATTGAAAAAAAAAACATTGTCAATAAATATGAGTAATGAAATTAACCGACAAATTGTCCAAATTGGTTCTTTATTTTCAATTGAACGTGAACAATTAATGATTTTATTAAAAGAATTCAAAGATATTTTTCCATGATCATACTAGGATATGCCCGGAATTGATCCCGATATTATCCAACACCAAATCTCTTTGTATCCCGATGCCAAACCGGTCAAACAGAAATTGAGAAGAATACGGCCAGAATGGGCTCTGAAGATCGAAGAAGAAGTCACCAAACAGATCAACGCTGGATTCCTTATGGTAATTGAGTATCCAAAGTGGGTGGCCAACATTGTGCCGGTCTTAAAGAATGATGAATTTTCAAAATCACAACAAGGCTAGTCCGAAAGACGACTTTCCACTGCTGCACATTGACGTCTTGGTAGATAGCACAGCAGGGCACGCTTTTTTATCATTTATGGATGGCTTCTCTGGGTACAATCAGATCTTAATGGACCCTGAAGACAGAGAAAAGATGACATTTATTACACCGTGAGGCACCTACTGTTACCGCGTAATGCCATTCGATTTGAAGAATACAGGGACAACCTATCAAAGGGCTGCAACTACTTTATTGCATGATATGATACCCAAGAAAGTCGAAGAGTATGTAGACAATATGATTGTGAAGTCCCAAGATCGAGACAGTCATATCATAGTGCTGCAAAAATTCTTTAAAATGATTAAGTATAAGACGTGGCTCAACCCGTGGAAAAATGGTAAAGGAATCGAATGGAAGAGTTTCTCTTATTCGATGAAAGAAGACTACAAACTATGTTTCATATACAAGGGTACCAAAGAAGGATAGCTAGAGCATTCAACAAAAAGGTCAAAACCCGGAATCTCATAGAAAGAGATTTGATTCTTAAGGAAATCAGAGCTCCCAATTTTGATCCAAGGGGCAAGCTCAAGCCAAATTGGGTCGGGCCGTATCTGATCAAGACTATTATGACCAGTGGTGCTGTAATCATCATAGACCTAGATGGCAATACGTTCCCCACTCCAATCAACTTGGACCAACTTTAAAAAAAAATACTACCTTTGAGATAAAAATAAAGATAAAATAAAAAGCTCGCTGAGTTGAAAACTGAAAAGGCGACCCAGGCAAAAGTTAGAGCAGCCTGCAAGGCCGAAAATCCTAAAGGGCGACCTTGGCAAAAGTTAAGGTATCATAAAAAGAGTGTCAATACCCGAAAGTAAACCGAGCTCGAATTATGTTACGGCCTGATTCCATTTTTTGGGATACGTAGGCAGCTTCTTTTAAGAAGTCCGATCACTTTCTTTGTTTTAGTCATCTTTGAATCCGAGTAATGATCAATACAAATTTATCTTTGAGTTTTGATAATAAAGTTGTTTAATTACAAGAATCGAAAAACTTTAAATAATTGGGAACCTTTTTCAGATAAACGTGAGATTTTCATTACTTCAGCTGCAATCACAAGGTTTTTGAAATAAAAGGCGGGCACGCAAGACCCAAACTCTAAATAAAGAAGAAAGCTACAAAATCTTAAAAGCAAAACAGATCTCTCAGATCCTCCTCTTTGCTTCTTGTTCTTCTCCATCTTCTTTGTTTCTGCTCTTTTTATCCTGAACCAACCACGCCTTATACTCCTCGGGGATCTCAGTATGGGGCAGCTCCTGCAGCTCCATCAGTGAACGAGATGGCCAAGCTTTCAGATACCGCGCCAGAAATGGGGCCTGAAGGGAAGATGAATTAATATAACCCCATACGCTGTGAAATATGATCTGACCTCGACCGAACTGCCTCATGCATGCGGATGGTCCATAATGGTCAAAGTCATAAAAAGGATCTGCCACTAGGAGCACTATCAAGTAATGTCTCTTCCATTCAGTAAAGAAAGATAGTCTCCAAGTTGCCTCAGTACTGCATATCTAATAAAAAAGATGATAAACAAAGGCAACTTGTATCCATTCGAATCCTATTTTTGTAGAAAATTTACTTTCTCTATCAGCCAGATCTGAGAAGAGAGAAGAGGTAAGAATCGTGAGAAATCAGCAAAAGAAAAGATATGTGAGAAAATAAAGAGAAATAGTGAAAAAATGAGAGAAGAGCGGTAAAATTCGAGAAAAATCAGCAAAAGGAGAGAAGTGATAAAACTCGAGAGAAATCAGCAAAAGGAGAGGAGCGGAGAAAATGAGAGATTTGAGTTTCACCTTGGAGAAGCAGATGACTACTGGCAAAAGACATTATTACACCCCGGTGGATAGCACTAAACCAATAAGGGTCTCAGCCAAAACTAGGGGCACGAAATCCTTTACTGCCCTTATTTGCTAAGTAATGTCCACCAGAATAATGCTAACTCGACCGTCACAAGAAACTAGAAGGCACCGGGCAAGAAGACAGATGCACAGAACATAACGGCACCGCAATTGGAAGCTAAAAGTGCACCGATAGGGCAGAGTTTGTGTCCAATGAATCCCCATGGACGAAGAAAGAAACCTCTTGGCCAGTCAGACCACAAGGATGCATGATGAACATGGAAGGTATTAGCATGAACTCCTGTGGGACGAAATTAAGAATGACGGTGAACTCCTCTACAGTGGGGCATAACTTTTCAAGACCAAAGCAGAAAACATGAGCCCGTGGATCCTAAAAGTTGTGTGGCAGCCCTAGCAATGGTTCGTTGATCCAAGCCCTGGTGAGCCAGGCAAATCTCTCAATCCCTAAAGATTAAGCACCCTAAGTCCTAGTGCGCCAGGCAAATCCTTCTAACCCTAGGATCGTGTGTGAGTGACGACCATTTAGTTCTCTCAAGCACTAAAGATTAGGCACCCTAAGCGCTGATGCGCCAAGCAAATACTTCTAAGGATTGTGTGTGAGTAACGACCATTCGGTTCTCTCAAGCCCTAAAGATTTGGCACCCTAAGCCCTGATGCGCCAGGCAAATCCTTTTAACCCTAAGATCATGTGTGAGTGACGACCCTTTGGTTCTCTCAAGCCCTAAAGATTAGGTACCCTAAGTCCTGATGCGCCAGGCAAATCTTCCTAACCTTAGGTTCGTGTATGAGTAACGATCCTTTGATTTTTACACGTCTTAGTAAAATACTAGAAACCCTAAGCCTTGGTGTGCCTGGAAAACCGTGCACGTCTTAGTAGAAGACTAGAAACCCTAAGCCCTGGTGTGCCAGGCAAATCTTCCTAACCCTAGGTTCGTATGTGTGTGATGATCCTCTGGTTTTTGCACATCCTAGTAGAAGACTAGGAACCTTAAGCCCTGCTACGCTAAGCAAATCCAACCCAAGGTTCATGTGTAAGTGACAATCCTTAGGTTCTCTCTAAACCCTAGTGCATAAGGCATCTAGGTCCTAAGTCCAGAATGTGTCTTAGGTTTTCTCCAAACCCTAGTCCATAAGGCGTCTAGGTCCTAAGTCCAGAAGGTGTCGTAGGTTTTTCTTCAAATCTTAGTCCATAAGGCGTCTAGGTCCTAAGTCCAGAAAGTGTCTTAGGTTTTCTTCAAACCCTAGTCCATAAGACGTCTAGGTCCTAAGTCCAGAAGGCATCCTAGGTTTCTCAAGCCCTAGTGTGTTAGGCATCCTATGTTCCAAGCCCTAGTGTGCTAGGCATTCCATCTTTCAAGCCCTGCTCGTCAGGCACCCTAAGTCTAGAAGGCGTCTTAGGTTTCCCAAGCCCTGCTCCACAGGCACCTATGTCATAATTATTTCTTATATGTTTTTAATGCCCTTACGATTGTTTGTTTACCTATTTTTGGAATTTAAAAATAGTTTTTTTTAGTCTTGACTTGATTTTTAATTTTTTTATCTCGCTTTCATCCCGAATTTTTAGGTCTTGACTCGACCTATTAATTCATGATTCTCTCCGATGAGGATGATTTTTAAAATCTTGACTCGACTCTTTAGTTGTCCTTATCCCGTTACCGTTCCGGGTTGTTAGGTCTTGACTCGACCAATCAGTTCATTGCCTTCCCGATTAAGGTAATTTTTAGGATCTTGACTCGATCCTTTTGATTATTCTATCCCCAGCCGACTTCTTAGATCTTGACTCGATCTTTGACTCGCCTGTTTGCGCTCCCTTTAGATCTTGACTCAATCTCTAGGATTTGTTTGATCATATCGATGTTCATACCGGTGTCTGCATCATGTTAACATCTGTTTATGTTAGCATTTGCATCATGTTTCTTATTCCTTGCATCTCGCCCCAGGAACTACGTTTTGGTCTGATCCCCTAGCAAAGGGGTACGTAGGCAACTCGATGGAAATTCGAGTACGACCAACATTATATGCATGCTTGTGTGTTTGGGGTTTAAGATTGACGGTTCAGTCAAATGGCCGTTGACTCTGGATCTTTGATATAACTTGCATCACACGTTACTATACAAGTTATATCAAAGAAGGGCAACTGTAGACACCCCAATTTGACCCCGTCCAATCTTAGGTGAATCCGATGATGAAAACAGTTGGAATGGTGCCTCAGTACGATCCTCGAAAAATGATCCAAGCTTGGTAATTAAACCCAATCATCAAAACCTTCAAAACCAGTGAAATTCTGTTGAACTACCAATAACTTGCTATGCAAGTTATTCTCAATGTGGCGACCGCCATGTTCATTGTGGCGACCGTCAATAGAACCTCCTGAAAACCCTAGCCAAAAGTGGTGACCGCCACCTTCAACCTGACGACCACCAACTTGCATTGTGGCTACCGCCAATAGAACCTTGTGGAACCTTTTTGAACATGGCGACCGCCGACTCCTAACATGGCGACCGCCAACTCCAAATGGGCTGACATGCCCCAGAACGTGGCAGCATCTCATTGGTTGAACAATTCTATAAATACCGTACCCCCTGGTACGTTTTGAGGACAGATTTTTAGAGAGAAGTTTAGTGAGAGAAGCTCTGCCGAGTCGCCGAGCAATCCGAGCCCCGACGCCGAAACCCTGCTGAAATACCGAGCCGAACCCCCTATACCAAAGTTCTAAAACCCTAGCTTGGATCATCACCCGAGAATCGGACCATTGAAGCATATTCCCCAACTCGAGGATTCCTTAGCAATCCAAGTACTTTGCTTGGATCCCCGGTCCTTCTAGCTCCATTTTCTACCTCTTTGGAGTGACCGGGTTAATTTGATTGTTTCATCTTTACTACGTTTTTGCATTGCTTATAGTTGCTCTGTTTATGTTTAAATTCAATCTTTAACTTATTTAGCTTACTTGTTTTATTTATTTGCTTACTTACATTAAGTTATTAATTCATCAATTAGTGCTAACATAATTTAACAATACGACTAAATAATGTCGTTATTGTTATAATACATACACTTACATAAAAATGGTTGCAATTGTCAATATTACACCCATTTAATGCTAATTCTTCTTTTAATCTTAATTTAGTGTTTCCTTTGCTAGTATTTTATTTCTTTTTCTTTTAATATTAATTAATCTTTAATTTAATACTAATATGTCTTTTCTTTTCTTTTTTTTGTAATGTAGCTTTATTTTTCTTTTAATATTCCATTCTATTTTCTTTTCTTTCCTTTTAATGTTAGCTTAAAGTTCTTTCACTAGCATTAATTTCTTCTAACATTTATTTTCTTTTCTTTTTCTTTTCTTGTAATATTAGTGTAATTTTCTTTTTTAGCATTTTATTTTCTTCTCTACTTTTATTATTAACTTTATTTTTTTTTCCTTTTGTCATTTTCTTTTTTATGTTAGCATTATTTTTTTATATAAATATAGTACTTTTCTTTCGTGTTACTAAACTCAAAAATCATAAACAGTCTTTTAAATTAATTTTTATCTTTAAATATTAGTGTAAATTTTCTCTTATTATAGCAGTTTTCTTCTGGTTCGTTTTCTTTTCCTTTTAATTTCTCTGGTCTCTTTTAAAAATATAAAAAGTGAATAGTTAGCTTTTCTTTATTAGTTTAATAGAATTTTCTAACATTTTTTATTCTTTAGCCTCTTTGTACACCTTTTGATAACATGTCCATTTTTTTAGCATATTTAGTGTTACCAATTTTTAGCATTTTTGCTTATTCTTTTATTTAAAATCATGCTAGTTTAGGTTGTTTAAATAATATTGCATGTGGGTGGACTCTATGTATCCTTTAGTTAGAAATTGCATGCCGTAAGACTTAAGACTTTTATTTTGATACTTGTTTTATTTGGCGTTCTATATACATATGTTATGTATTTTTCGTATTTGATTTTGAATGTTCTTTTTTTACCTCCATTTTCTTTATTTGTATGCATTTGAAAAATTTTATTAAAGAACCAATTATGATTAGTAGAGACCAACCTTACGGTTGGACAAACGGGATGCCCAACACCTTTTCCGATTCATACCTTAGCTCCCGAACCCTTTTTTCTGGTTAAACGTTTTAAAGATCAGTAGCCATTTTTGTTTTTCTTAATTTTTCTCAAAAACTAAATGGCGACTCTATTTTCAACAAAAAAAGAATTTTCAAAATTTGGCTTTCAAGGTGTGAAGATATTTTTTTCAAATATCTTTGAATTCTCTTATTTTTGACCATTTTTCAAAAACTCCAAAATTCCGGCGCCACAACTGTCACCGGGTTTAGTGATGCTGATTGGGCTGGTAGCCGATCTGATAGGCGATCTACATCTGGCTATTGTACTTTAGTTGGTGGCAATTTGGTTACTTGGCGCAGTAAAAAACAAAATGTGGTGGCTCGTTCCAATACTGAGGCCGAATATCGGGCCATGGCTCACACCGCCTCTGAAATGTTGTGGGTTTGCTCCCTTCTTCGGAATTTTGGCATTTCTACACCACTTCCTATGCAAATGTTTTGTGACAATCAGGCCGCTATTTTTATTGCTAATAATCCAGTGTTTCATGAGCGCACTAAGCACATTGAAATTGATTGCCACTTCATTCGGGATTTGTTGTTGCATAAACAGATTGCCACACCTTATATCCGTTCTGAAGACCAATTTGGTGATATTCTTACAAAGCCGCTGCCGCGTTCTACTTTTCATCGTATGCTTATCAAGCTGGGCCTGTTTGACATTTATGCTCCAGCTTGAGGGGGAATGTTGAGAGTTTATTAGTTTAATTCTTTTATATTTTTACTTTATTTCCTTAATAAGATTCTTGTACTTATCTTTATCTTTGATCTAATAATATATAAATGATATGTGGCTGAAGGAAGCTTATCAACCTCCCTAAACTCTTTCTTCTCATCTCTTTTCTTCTTTTCTATCTCTCCTTCCTTCTTCAAACCCTAAATCCATTTTTTACTATTCAACGGAACCGTTACCCCTGGCAAGAAAACTGTGGGGTGTAAATAGGTCTTTAGTGCGAACTATTTAACTGATGGTTGTGTGAATCAGTATAAGGCCCGCCTCGAGGGTAAAGGCTTTACCCAGATTTTCGGTAAAGCTTTTAGTACTACCTTTGCTCTTGTTGCTAAGTTGACTACCATTCGCCTTCTTGTGTCCTTGGCGGCTTCTCATTGTTGACCTCTTCACTAACTGGATGTCAAGAATGCCTTTTTTTATGGAGATTTACTTGAAACCATCTATATAGATCCTCTACTAATTTTTTGGGTTGAGGGGGAGTATAGTTGGAAAGTATGGACTTTGTCCGTAAATCTCTTTATGATTTGAAGCAATCACTAAGGGCATGGTTTAGTCGTTTCAGTAATATTATCTTATGTATGGACTTTGTCCAATTTCACTCATATCACACCTATGTTATTTTTCGACGTCGTTATGGTTGTTGATGACATTATTCTTACTAGCTATGATACATCAAGTATTTCTCGGGTAAAACAGGATCTTGACAAAACTTATGACATTAAGGATTTGGGTTCACTTAAGTATTTTCTCGATATTAAGGTTATCCGTTCTCGTCATGTGATCTATTTTTCATAAAAAGTACAATCTCCATCTCCTTTGGATACAAGCATGTTAAGATGTAAGCCAATTTCTATTCTGATGGATCCAAATCTTAAGCTTTTAGCTGAATCACGAGATACTTCCTAATCCATCTATGTATCAACGTCTCGTTGTTTAGCTTATTTACTCGACCAATACTAGGCTGGACTTAACTTTTGTAGCAAGTGTAGTCAATCCGTTTATGCATGCTTCTTGTAAGACTCATATGGACGGAGCATTTCATATCTTGAGGTACCTTAAGGCCTATTCCGGCCTTGGTTTATTCTTCTCTAATGGTACGTAATCTGGAGTTTCATGTTTCGCTGATGATGATTATGCTGGGTCTAAAAACTGATTTACGCTCTACCTCTGGCCTTTGTACTTTCTATAGCCATCATTTGATATCATGGAAAAGTAAGAAACAAGCAGTTGTCACAAAATCTGCTATTTAGGTGAGGACAAGTATTGGGTTATGGCTCAGGGCAAGCGTGAAATCCTTTAGCTTTGTTCTATTCTTGTTTAGCTAGGTTTTGAGGAGTAAAATTCATCTATATTATTTTGTGACAACAAATCTGCTATTATGCTTGCCTCATATTCAGTTTTTCATGAACAAACCAAGAATATAGAAGTGGACATTCACTTTATTCAAAAAAAGGTTCGAGCAGGCACTTTAGCCCCCTCATTTATCTCTTCATTTGTCTCTTAACTCTCTTCATCCGAACAGACTGCAAGCATATTCGTTAAGTCAGTAGAACCTGTGAGACTCGGATCCATCTCTTTTTGAGATATTTATACATGTTAACGTGTTTCTTTCGTATATGTATCCCTTTGATATTTGGTTTATCTTTCTAGTCATAGAACAGCATGTGTAAATGCGTTTTACGCTTTTTTTGAGGTCTCATTTAGGCCCGTTGGATCTTGACCTTTAAAATTTAGTTTTACCTCCCAGCGTTAACCGCTCGAGCGGTGGGAGTGCGCTGAGACGGGGTAGTGGCAGAGAGTGGCTCAGAGTAGGGTCCGCTCAAGCGGTGCTTGGGCGCTCGAGCGGTGGTTTGGCAGAGATGTATGTCGGCAAGGGGCGGTGGGGTCCTGGCGCGAATTTTTATAAAGTCTGGCAGCCTAGATTTTTAGTCCAAAAATATCTTTTCAAAGCATATCTTCTCTCTCTTCTTTTCTCTACCTTCTCTCTAGCTTTCGGGAGGCCCAGGGCTTAGTTTTCGCGGTCGAATAGCAGATCCTTACTGTCGGCGACGTGGGCTTCATATCCATCCAGACGGATTCTCGTTCTGACGATGTTGGATTTTGAGGCGTTGAGCTTTTAGCACTTAGAGGTAGGATTCTAGACCTTACTGCTGTTAAAGGGTATTGTGTGTAGTTATATTTGCTTTCACCAAATAGAAATGCATTAAATGTGATTTTTATGCTTTAAACCTTGATTTTGGGTAAAAAGTGGATTTTACGCCTTTTCTTGATTCATACGGGTTCCGGATGTGTTGATATCCGTGGTTTTTAAAAGGAGATTTGAAAACCAGATGTTGGTGGATTTCATGAAAACATGTTGGAGGTTTGGAGCTAACCCTTGGGGTTGAGTCTCAGTTTTGTGAAACTATGTTGTTACATGTTTGTAGATCTCCATGTGGATGGATTGGATCACTTTTATACTTGCGATGTAAAACTGTTTTATGGGTTTTGCGTAGTTAAGCTACAGTTGGGTTTTTAAATGATTTCCATAGATATACCTTGACAGTGGATGATTTGAGTTGGACTTCTATTGCTCCTTGGTGGAAGTCCAAAAACGTGCGCAGAGTGGGTTCGCTACGGTCCCTAACGTTAATCCCCGTAAACGTGGTTTGAAAACTTTCCATCGGTCGTGGCAATCCGTAAAAGAGTCTGTTGCCCTGTGAGTGGCTATATTGTTGTAGCCCCGTATAGAACTTGTCATTACTTAGCAGACCCCAGGTGATTTTAGAGTAATAAGCAGGAGTCTATAGTTTTACCTTTGTCCGTGTGTGTGGTAGAGTCGGTACATAGGACTTCATTTTACTATATTCTCCTCGGCTATGTGACCTGAGTGGAGCAAACTGTTTGTCGTTTTATTTTCCTCGGTTGTGTATTCCGAGTGGGAAAATAACGTTGTGTTCCCGGTTGTGTGATCCGGGTAAGAAATCTGGTTTCGTTTATGGTTTTTCATATAACTATGGCATGATATCTTTCATGATGATATGCATTGTTTTGATGATGGAAAACTTATGATTTTTTAGAGAAAAACCCTTTTTGGCTCCTGTGGGTGAGCTTGTGTGTCTATAACTGCATAGCCTGCTTTACAGTTTTACTGTCTCTTCCTATTGGGATTCGGCTGACGGTGTGGGATTTTGCTATAAAAACATTTTCAGGTGACTACGTAGAGTTGACCTAAAGGCTTGTGGTGATGGAGAGCTTGCTGTAGTTTTCCTGTTTTGGACATGTACTTATACATGTGATGCCTGTTCCAGAAGGTGGTTTTGTACGTCTTAAAGCGATATACTTATTCATGTATATGATTGCATGTTTACTATTTATAAGAGATAAGCTTGGGAATTTTTATCCAAATGTTGTATATTTTGAGTTGATGATTTTCCAACTACAAATCTTATTTTTATGAACGGTGTTTTGGTGGGCTTTCACGTGACCCTGGTGTTTGGGGCGTGACAACTTGGTATCAGAACTCTGGGTTCGAATACCTAAAAGCCATGAGGAAAGAGGGTACATCACCTTGTGAGGATGTATGTGTGCTTGATTGCATGTGTTCAAGAGTTTTCTTACATAAGCATGATAGCCTGTTTAGCATGATGGTTGTGTATACGTGGGTATGGAGGTTGGACCTTAGGATCGATTAGTTTTGCCTTCGGGCGTTTGGATTGACAAACTTGGGAACCATGTTAGAGACGCGTTTTGCGGGCGTAATGTCTAGCAAGGAATCTGAGTAGGTTATCTAGAGTAACGAGTCTTTCTTGTTGGTTCTCCTCGGTATGTGAGATGTGTTGACATGATCTAAAGTGGCTATGTGTTAGCATGCTCATGTGTATTATGCCTTTTACGTTAGCAATAACATGTTGTATGGATGCTTATCCTGTTATATTGCTTTCGTTTAGCGTTATGTCCGCGCAGGGAGGACGAGGCCAAGGTCGAGGCCGTGGCCGTGGTTCTGGCCAAATGAACGTTCCAGTCCCAAATGTTGGGGATGCTAATGCACCCCACGGACCTGTTGACCGGGGAGATCTGTTGCGTGAGATGGTGGGCTCCATCAGGCAACTGGCTGAGGCCACTAGGGGAAGGAAAAGTGTACCTGAACCGAGGGCGACGATCACAATGCGTGAGTTTCATCGTCTGGACCCTCCTACGTTTTCTGGGGATCCCAACCCCACAGTTGCCACTGAATGGCTAGAACTGGTGACCAGGATTTTGGACAAGCTTCAGATAGAGGAGGATGATCTGAGGGTTACCTTTGCTGCCTTCCAGTTGAGAGGGAGTGCTTATATGTGGTGGAAGTTTGCCAAGACCACAGTTGAGGGCACATGGGAGGCATTCACCAAGGTATTTCTGGAGAAATACTTTCCGGCGACTCTGAGGGATCGCTACAGAAAGGACTTTCTTTTTCTGACACAGGGGACAATGACTGTGATTGAGTATGAGGCTGAGTTTACTATCCTATCCCGATTTGCACAGGAGATTGTGCCTACTGATGAGTTCCGTGCGAAGCGGTTCGAGAGGGGTTTGAGGCCCGTTATCAGAGATCGGGTGGCGGCATTTAGGATGCAGGTCTTTACAGAGTTGGTGGAGACTGCCATGAAGGTAGAAGACACTCTGAATGAGACGCGCAGAGACAGGGACAATAAGGGTCAACAGCAGGACGAGGGACGTGGACAATCCCGGGGACGCAAGGATAAGCGTCAACGGACATCTGGCCCGAGTTCGTATCCAGTGGGGTCATACCATCCACGGTCTTCTGTATCCTCACCTCCTGTGGTTTCGACGGGAAGGTCGGATCAAAGGGAGCTTATTTGTCATAGATGCAGACGACTAGGGCATCGTGCGGCAGAACGCCAGAGTTCAGCGCCTGTTCAGGCACAGTCACAATCGCAGGCGCAGGAGAGGGGACCAGTGGTGTGTTTTGAGTGCGGCCAGTCTGGGCACATCAGGAGGAACTGTCCCAGAGGAGGGAGTATGCGGAGTATAGCTGGAGCACCTGTTACTCCATCCGCCCAGGGACGTCAGTTATCTCGATTCGCAGAAGGGGGCGCTTTAGTACAGTCGGGCAGACAGTTGACAATGCAGGGCCACAGTGGACAGGCCAGAGCTTATGTTCTTGCAGACCCCAGTTCATCTAGAGCACCGGTCATGCCCGATGCTGCTACTACCACCTCCATGATCAGAGGTACTCTTCTAGTCTTTAGATCATGGACCAGTATTCTTATCGACACTGGAGCATTGCATTCATTTATATCATCTGCTTTTGCATCTACTTTGGGGTTGAATATGGACTGGTTGGGTAGTACTTTGAGCGTGGAGACCCCAGTCAGTGGGAGTGTGACGTTGAGTCTTGTCTGTAGATCCTGTGTTGGAGGTCGCCAGCCATTGTTTAGAATTTGACTTTATCATTCTAGACATGACCACGTTTGATGTCATCCTAGGGATGGATTGGCTGACCACCTATCATGCCTTTATCGATTGCGATTAACGAAAGGTAACGGTTTGTATACCTAAGGGAGATTGTTTTTCCTTTGTGGGTGACCGGGATGAGGGCTTGATGACTATGCCGGGTGTTGTGGGGAACCAGGGCAACCTGGGTTTCCTCTTTTCAGCTCTCATGTTGGATGAGGTAGATGAAATTTGAGGACAGTTACCTCCGGTGATTTGCGACTATCCAAATATCTTCCCTGACGATCTGTCTGAGTTGCCACCGAGCCGTGAGGTAGAGTTCTCTATTGATTTGATCCCAGGAGCTGCTCCCATATCTATATCGTCTTATCGTTTTGCACCCGCCAAGTTACGTGAACTCAAGGTACAGCTTCAGGAGTTGCTTGATAGGTGGTTCATCCGTCAGAGTACTTCACCATGGGGAGCTCCTACTCTGTTTGCTAAGAAGAAAGATGGATCTTTGCGTTTATGTATCGACTACCGGAAACTGAATCAGGTAACAGTGAAGAATAAGTATCCTATGCCGAGGATAGATGATTTGTTTGATCAGTTGAAGGGGTCGAGCTGCTTTTTGAAGATTGATCTGCGATTAGGATACCACCAGTTAAGGATTAAGGACGAGGACGTAGCGAAGACCGCCTTCCGAACTCGCTATGGTCACTATGAGTTTTTGGTCATGCCGTTCGGTCTGACGAACACACCAGCTACGTTCATGAGTTTGATGAACCGGATCTTCCATCCTTACTTGCACAGTTTGTGATGGTGTTTGTAGATGACATTCTTGTCTATTCACCCACCAGGGGGGCACACGTGTACCATCTGCGTACTGTTCTGCAAACTCTGAGAGAGTATCGCTTGTACGCAAAGTTTGGGAAGTGCGAGTTATGGATGTCTAAGGTGAGGTTTCTTGGACACGTAGTGTCGTCAGACGGGGAGTCAGTGGATTCGTCAAAGACAGATGCAATGACTAGTTGGGAGCGACCGAAGAATGTCTTTGAGATCCACAGTTTTCTGGGCTTAGCAGGTTACTATCAACGGTTTGTGAAAGATTTTGCGAGACTTGCTGCACCAATGACGTGTTTGACGCGGAAGGGAGTTGCGTTTGTTTGGAGCGAATCCTGTGAGTCAGCATTCCAGGAGCTGAAGACGAGGTTGACCAGCGTGCCAGTGTTGATTATCTCAGAGCGAGGCTTGGGGTATACAGTGTATTGTGACGCATCACACGACGGTTTAGACTGTGTTCTGATGCAGGAAGGTAAGGTTGTAGCCTACGGTTCCCGGCAGTTGAAGACACACGAGAAGAACTAGCCGACACACAATCTGGAGTTGGCTGCTGTGGTCTTTGCCTTGAAGACATGGCGTCACTATCTTTATGGTGAGCATTTCGAGGTTTTCTCCTATCACAGAAGTTTAAAATACTTGTTTTCGCAGAAAAACCTAAACTTGCGCCAACGACGATGGTTGGAGTTGTTGGAAGATTATGATTTTGACTTGCAGTATCATCCAGGGAAGGCCAATGTCGTGGCAGACACGCTCAGTAGATCTCACGGGTCGTTAGCTTCCGTGGCTATGCGTGAGTGGGACATGCTTGGAGAGATTGGGGAGTTTGATTTGAGTCTCGGGGAGACAGTGACGGGTGCTACCTTGTTTTTAGTGGTTCTGCGACCAACGTTGATTGCACGAGTACTAGAGGTCCAGTAGACGGATCAGGAGGCTCAGATGATACGAGACCGTGTTGCTAGTGGAGAGGATGCAGCGGCATGGATTGTGGGTACAGATCAGAGTCTGAGGTTGGCCAGGAGGTTGTTTGTGCCAGAGTCATGCCGCGCTGATATATTACATGAGTGTCATCATTCTCGCCTTGCAGTGCACCCTGGAGGCACGAAGATGTATCATGACCTACGTCATCAATTCTGTTGGACGGGAATGAAGAGAGGCGTGATCCAGTTTGTTTCTCGGTGCCTTACCTGTCAGAAGGTGAAGGCGGAACACCAGAGACCGGCGGGCTTGTTACAGCCATTACCGATATCAGAGTGGAAGTGGGAGAATATCACGATGGACTTTGTGTCAGAACTTCCTTGATCACCTAGGGGACACGATGCTGTATGGGTTGTGGTCGATAGGTTGACGAAGTCTACACACTTTCTCCCCATCCGAGTGAAGGATTCAGTGGATAGGCTGAGTCGGTTGTATGTCCGAGAGATAATCTGGTTGCATGGAGTGCCAATGTCTATTGTTTCTGACCAAGACCCGCGCTTCACATCACGCTTTTGGCAGAGCCTTCAGAAGGCATTGGGGACGAGTTTGATGTTTAGTACTGCTTTTCACCCCCATATGGATGGTCAGTTTGAAAGGACTATACAGATTCTAGAGGATATGTTGAGGGCATGTGTACTTGATTTCAGAGGTTCTTGGGAGGTTCACCTAACTTTAGCAGAGTTTGCATACAACAACAGCTATCAGTCCAGTATTAGGATGACACCGTATGAAACTTTGTATGGTAGACCGTGTAGGTCACCAGTGTGTTGGGCAGATGTGGGAGAGACCACAGTCTTGAGAAAAGATATGGTGCGAGAGACGACGGAGAAGATTGCAGTGATTCGCCAGCGTTTAGTGACAGCACAGAGCCGTCAGAAGAGTTATGCAGATCAGAGGAGAAGGCATTTGGAGTTTGCAGTGGGAGATCACATGTTTCTGAAGGTCTCGCCACGTAGTGATTTGATGAGGTTCGGTCGTAGCAGGGAGCTATCACCACATTTCATTGGACCATTTGAAATCCTCGACAGGGTTGGAGAGGTTGCATATCGTTTGGCTTTGCCGCCTCAGTTGGCATCTGTGCATAACGTGTTCCACGTTTCTATGCTTCGGAGGTACGAACCTGATCCTTCACATGTGTTAGATTGGGCTGAGCTGCGGATTGATGAGAATGCTACTTATAAGGAGCGTCCAGTGAAAATTCTTGATACAAAGGAGCAGGTGTTACGGGGCAGAACAATTGCTTATGTCAAGATCCTATGGCTTCATCACGGGGTTGAAGAAGCGACATGGGAGCTCGAGTCTGGTACGCGTGCTAGATACCCAGGCCTGTTTACCTCGTGATCTTGTAGCCAATTTTGGCGGCGAAATTCCTTAACAGGGGGAGAGTTGTGAGACCCGGATCCGTCTCTTTTTGAGATATTTATACATGTTAACGTGTTTCTTTCGTATATGTATCCCTTTGATATTTGGTTTATGTTTCTAGTCATAGAACAGTATGTGTAGATGTGTTTTACGCTTTTTCCGGGGTCTCGTTTAGGCCCGTTGAATCTTGACCTTTAAATTTTAGTTTTACCACCCAGCGTTGACCGCTCGAGCGGTAGGAGTGCGCTCGAGCGGGGTAGTGGCAGAGCGTGGCTTGGAGTAGGGTCCGCTCGAGCGGTGCTTGGGCGCTCGAGCGGTGGTTTGGCAGAGATGTATGTCGGCAAGGGTCTGCTCGAGCGGTGCTTGGGCGCTCAAGCGGTGGGGTCCTGGCGCGAATTTTTATAAAGTCTGGCAGCCAAGATTTTTTGTCCAAAAATATATTTTCAAAGCATATCTTCTCTCTTCTTTTCTCTAGCTTTCGGGAGGCCCAGGGCTTAGTTTTTCGCGGTCGGATAACAGATCCTTGCTGTCGGCGACGTGGGCTTTGTATCCATTCGGACATATTCTCGTTCCGACGAGGTTAGATTTTGAGGCGTTGAGCTTTTAGCTTTTTGAGGTAGGATTCTAGACTTTACTGCTGTTAAAGGGTATTGTGTGTAGTTATATTTTGTTTCACCAAGTAGAAATACATTAAATGTGATTTTTATTCTTTAAACCTTGGTTTTGGGTAAAAAGTGAATTTTACACCTTTTCTTGGTTTATACGGGTTCCGGATGTGTTGATATCCGTAGTTTTCAAAAGGAGATTTGAAAACGAGGTGTTGGTGGATATCATGAAAACGTGTTGTTAGAGGTTTGGAGCT
The DNA here is from genome assembly GCA_034768845.1 of Heliamphora exappendiculata. NCBI lineage: Eukaryota > Viridiplantae > Streptophyta > Magnoliopsida > Ericales > Sarraceniaceae > Heliamphora > Heliamphora exappendiculata. The sequence continues at coordinate 25,301 of JAOTRH010465533.1, forward strand.
AACCCTTGAGGTTGAGTCTTAGTTTTGTGAAACTATGTTGTTACATGCTTGTAGATCTCCATGTGGATGGATTGGATCACTTTTATACTTGCGATGTAAAACTGTTTTATGGGTTTTGCGTAGTTAAGTTACGGTTGGGTTTTTAAATGATTTCTATAGATATACCTTGACAGTGGGTGATTTGAGTTGGACTTCTATTGCTCCTTGGTGGAAGTCCAAAAACGTGCGCCAAGTGGGTTAGCTACGGTCCCTCGGGTTAATCCCCGTAAACGTAGTTTGGAAGCTCTTTCCATCGGTCGTGGCAATCCGTAAAAGAGTCTGTTGCCCTGTGAGTGACTATATTGTTGTAACCCCGTATAGAACTTGTCATTACTTAGCAGACCCCGGGTGGTTTTAGAGTAATGGGCAGGAGTCTATAGTTGTTACCTTTGTCCGTGTGTGTGGCAGAGTCAGTACATAGGACTTCATTTTACTATATTCTCCTCGGCTATGTGACCCAAGTGGAGCAAACTGTTTATCGTTTTATTTTCCTCGGTTTTGTATTCCGAGTGAGAAAATAACGTTGTGTTCCCAATTGTGTGATCCAGGCAAGAAATATGGTTTTGTTTATGGTTTTTCATATAACTGTGGCATGATATCTGTTAGGATGATATGCATAGTTTTGATTATGGAAAACTTATGATTTTTGAGAGAAAAACCATTTTTGGCTGTTGTAGGTGAGCTTGTGTGTCTATAACTGCATAGCCTGCTTTACAGTTTTACTGTCTCTTCCTATTGGGTTTCGGCTCACGGTGTGGGATTTTGCTATAAAAACATTTTTAGGTGACTACGTGGAGTTGACCTAGAGGCTTGTGGTGATGGAGAGCTTGCTGTAGTTTTCCTGTTTTAGATATGTACTTTTCCATGTGATGCCTGTTTCAAAAGGCTGGTTTTGTACGCCTTAAGATGATATACTTATTCATGTATGTGATTGCATGTTTACTGTTTACGAGAGATAAGCTTGGGAATCTTTATCCAAATGTCGTATATTTTGAGTTTATGGTTTTCCAACTGCAAATCTTATTTTTATAAACGGTGTTTTGGTGGGCTTTCACGTGATCCTGGTGTTTGGGGCGTGACAGGACCTTTTCTGCTCCAGCCATTAATTATCAAGCTGGGTTTGAGTGACATCTTTGCTCCAACTTAGAGGGGGGATATTGGAATTAATACATGTTAGAAATAATATACTTTAAGAAATTATGATCTCATTAATTATGGTTTGATTACTGAAATCAACATATTAGAAAGTTAGGATTTTATTGATTGTAATTTGATTTGCAAGTTATTTTCTTCATTTTCCATAATCCTTCTTTATCATTATAAATACATAGCTATAACTCTTTGAAGGCAAGCCAAACTTATTGAATTATGTTATTCTACTTGATATTAGAGCCAAAATATAAAGAAAATAAAAAATAAAAACTGTCCAAAAACCTTAACTGTCGTCACTACTTTCCTTTACTTTTGTCGCCGGTATCCCGAACCTATCGCTACCGCTATTATACCATCACCGTCGAAGTCTTTGCTGCCATCATTAGTTTTCCCTCACCACCACCACTGTTAGATATATATGTATCGTAGTAGTATCCTTATTATTATAAGTCCTATTCTATGTATGGGTGTAGGGATGTAATGATGTGGACTAGCTTTATTATAAATAAGAGTACTCGCCTATCATTTTGGGTACGGCTTCCCATTATTCTTAACATAGTATCAAAGTCACCGTAAAACCCTAGCCTCCACGAAACTTGTTCTCTTCTTCGCATATTATAATGATGTGGACTGTTCGGCGAACGGCGACTGTTCCCTTCTTCGTACGCTGACAGAACCTGTTCTCCCTCTTTCCAGATCCAGTGACCTATGTTCTCTTCTTCAGCCCAGCCGCTTGCCAATTTGGATACCCTATCTTTTCTTAGTGCCTCCCTTCGTGTTAGCCCACTAGTGTAAGCACTATTCTTTGTTCCTTCCTTTCCTTGTTCTGACAACCCCAAGGTAACCCTAACTGCTGGTTTGAGGGTCTAAGGGCTACCACAGTATTCTTTTATTTTATGGAGATGAGTTGACTGTGTAATTTGCGGTCCATATATGAATAATTGAAGGTGTGGGTGCGTCCTTTTACTTGTTGGTGTGTTTGCTCGTGGTTACTTGAGGGTTGCCATTGAGTTATTGTGATGTCGACGGAGAGTTCTACAAGAGTTGAGAATTCTCCAGTGAGACCTGATGACAAGGAGGAATCACGGATGTGTTTTCGTCATCCACACGATTGGTGGATTCGAAATTGACTGGACCGCAAATATATGTATTATGGAAGAAAAAGGTATTACTTACAGTTAAAGGTATGGAAAAAGAAGACCATTTGTTTGAAGATCCTCCGGAAAAGGGATCTGATGAGTATAAGCGGTGGAAGCGAGATGGCACCCGATTACTGAGTAAAATGTTGAATTCAATGTAGTC
>JAOTRH010465544.1:0-27789 GCA_034768845.1 Heliamphora exappendiculata
AGGAAGTTTGGCCCTCCAAATTTAACACAAATCGGGTTGCGAAAAACGTACCTCACTCGAAATGTTCAGGATACCTAGTTTTCATGTCATCTTCTTTTTCCCACGTTGCTTCTTTCTCTGAGTGATTTTCCCACCATATCTTAACGAGAGGTATAACTTTATTACGTAGTCTCCTTTCTTGGCGATCTAATATGCAAACCGACCATTCTTCATAACTTAGATTTTGATCAATGCTTACTGGTGGTTGAATTAGGATGTGGGAAGGATCAGCAATATATCTTCTTAGCATGAAGATGCGAAAAATATTGTGAATCTGCGCTAACTCCGATGGTAAAGCTAATCGATATGCCACGGGCCCTACTTTCTCAAGAATTTCAAACAGACCGATATAATAAGGATTTAACTTGCCTTTCTATCCGAATCGAAATACACCTTTCGTCGGGGATATCTTCAAAAATACCTTGTCTCCTTCTTAAAATTGCAACTCTCATCGATTATCCTCAGCATAACTCTTTTGATGATCATGCGCAATCTTAAGGCGTTCTGGTACTAAACGAACTTTCTCAGTTGTTTCTTGAACAGGTTCTGGCCCGATAAGACATTCTTCTTTTGTCTCTATCCAACATGTAGGAGTTTTACATCTACACCCACTGAGTGCTTCAAAAGGAGCCATCCTTATACTGGCTTGAAAACTATTATTCTATGTAAATTCAACAAGAGGTAAATGTTCATCCCAGCTACCTTGAAAATCCATATTACAGGCTCGCAACATATCTTCTAACTTCTGAATGATTCGTTCTGACTGCCCATCGGTCTGCGGATGAAAAGCTGTACTAAGGTGTACGTTGGTTCCCATTGCCTTCTGAAAACTATTCCAAAAACGTAAAATGAATCTCGAATCACGGTAAGAAATAATAGACATTGGAACTCCATGTAAACGCACAATCTCTCATACGTACAACTTAGCTAATTGATCAATCGTGTGCGTAGTCTTAACAGGTAGAAAATGTGCAGTTTTGGTAAGTTTATCAACAATAACCCAAATAGAATTATGGTTCTTACACGTTCGAGGCAGACCAACAACGAAATCCATTGTGATATGCTCTCATTTCTATTCTGGAATTGATAAAGGTTGTAGAAGACCAGCAGAAAGGTTGTAGAAGACTAGCATATTTTCTTCATTCCGCCTTAATTTGTTGACATCGCAAGCATTTGTTGACGTAGTCTGCCATTTCTTTCTTCATTCCCATCCACCAGTACGCTTTACGTAAATCTTGGTACATCTTCATTAACCCCGGGTGAATTGCAAATCTCGAATTGTGACTTCCATCTAGAATTCGCAGCTTGATGTCGAATATGTCAGGAATGCACACTCAATTTCGAAATTTCAGCACACCATCTGAGATTTGAAAGTATAAGTCTGGGGTTACCCTAACTCATTCATATATTTTCTTTAGTTTAGGATCTTCTTGTTGTCGACGTTTCACTTCTTCTAAGGTTATCAATTGGATAGTAATTTTCGTACATAATGATGTAGCGTCTCCCTTGATTATATTCAGCTCTGGCTGCTCTGCGCCTTATAGTGACAAAAGATGTTAAGTCACTAAAATGTTCAAAGTTTCGATTGCCTTCCGACTTAGCGCGTCTGCCACAATGTTCACTTTTCCTGGATGGTACTGAATATTAATATCGTAATCTTTCATCAATTCTAACCAACGTCGTTGCCTCAGCTTCAGTTCTTTTTTAGAGAAGATGTATTTCAAACTCTTGTGGTCCGTATAAACGTCACAAGGAACTCCATAAAGGTAATGACGCCAAATCTTAAGCTCAAAAATAACTACTGCCAACTCCAAGTCATGCGTTGGGTAGTTCTTCTCGTGAGATTTTAGTTGTCGAGAAGCATAAGCTATGACTCTACCATTCTGCATAAGCACACATCCTAGTCCTTGTCGTGACGCATCACTATAAATTGAAAATCCTTATGTATTTTCTGGTAGAGCAAGAATAGGAGCTGTTGTCAATCTTCTTTTCAATTCTTGGAAACTTTCTTCTCGTCTTTCATTCTATACAAAAGGTTCTCCTTTCCTAGTTAGTTCCCTTAAAGGTATGGCAATCTTTGAAAAATCTTGTACAAATTTACGATAATATCCAGTTAATCCAATGAAACTTCTTACTTCCGTTACTGTCGTAGGTGTTGGCCAATCTATAATTGCGGAGATCCTCTGTGGGTCGACGAAAATACCTTCACTTCGAACCACATGTCCTAAAATATTACTTCTTTTAGACAGAACTCACATTTCTTTAATTTCGCATATAACTTGTGGTCTTTTAATGTTTGCAACACCTTTCGTAAATGATTCGCATGATCTTTTTCGCTTTTAGAATAAACCAAAATTTCATCAATGAACATAATCACAAATTCATCTAGAAATTCTTTGAAAACCCGATTCATTAGATCCATAAAAGCAGCAGGTGCGTTCGTCACTCCGAAAGGCATAACCAAGAATTCATAATGCCCATAACGCGTCCTAAATGATGTCTTCTCGATATCTTCTTTCTTTACCTTTAACTGATGATAGCCGGACCGAAGATTAGTTTTAGAGAAAACATTCACCCCTTGTAATTGATCGAATAAGTCATCGATTCGTGGTAAGGGATACCTATTCTTAATAGTAACTTGGTTAACTCCTGATAATCAATACATAATCTCATAGTTCCATCTTTCTTTTTCACGAACAGCACCGGAGCTCCCCACGGAGACATACTAGGTCGAATGAAGCCTTTTTCTAGCAACTCTTGCAATTGTCTTTAATTCTTTCAATTCTGCTAGGGCCATGCGATACAGGGTCTTGGAAATGGGTTGGGTTCTAGGAATAACATCGATAAAAAATTCAATTTCTCGATCTACAAGCATACCAGGTAAGTCTTCAGGAAAAACTTCAAGGAATTCGCAAATCACCGGGATTTTGAACAAACCTGGACTTTTATATGTATCTTGTGTCACACAGCAAAGATATCATTGACACCCTTTTTGAATCAGTTTACGAGCTCGAGTCACCGATATAAAAAGAGAAGGCGAAGAAACCCTTAACCCCTTAAAACGAAACTCTCCTTGTGGGGTATAAAAATTAACACATTTGGTAGCGCAATTTATATTAGCATGGTGAGATGCAAGCCAGTCTATACCTAGGATAGCGTCAAAATTTCCTATCCTAATAGGAATTAGATTAACTGACAACTTCATATCGTTAAGAATTACTTCACAATTTTTATACACCACTGAGCAAACTACTCCCAGGCTTAATGGTTGGGATACTAGTAATTCATATCATAAGGGTTCTGGAGTTTTTGGTAATTTTTTAACTAACTCAGAAGATATGAAAGATTGAGTGGAATCGAAATCAAATAATACATAAGCAGGTAAGGAACAAATGAATAAGTTACCTGCAACAACTTCATCCGTGTTTTGAGGATCACCAGGAACCAGCGCGAGCATTCGACCTTGCCTCTGATTATTACTATTTTCTTGTATTCTGGGTGGTCTCCATGTACTTTCCATTCCTGGAGTATGGGTCAAATTTCCATTCCTAGCATTGTTTGCTAAAAATCTTCAACAATTCCTCTGAATATGTCCCACTGCACCACAATTAAAACATCTATTCGTCGCTTGCCAACAAGCTCCGAGATGCTTTTTCCCATAAGTCGTACAAACAGGTCTCTGATCGCTTTTTGGTGCCGTTCCTAAATTTTTTTTTTCTGATTCCCCCTTCTTAGACTTCCCATTTCTATTGTTGGTCGTTTCCAATTCTCGAAGAACTTCTTACTTTCATTAACTTCATGTTCCACCAACATCACTCGATCTACAACATCTGCATAACTCGGCAACCGCAAAGGCCTAATCATCTTTCGTATTTCAGGCCTTAATCCATCCTCAAACTTTCGTGCCTTCATATGCTCCGTGTGGATCATATGTGGAGCATACTCTTCCAAATTTGTAAATTTCACTTCATATTCAGAGACGGTCATCCCTCCTTTTTGCTTTAGTTGTTGAAATTCAGTGTATTTTGTATCTCGTATCCATTGGGAAAAATACTTCACTAGAAAATAAATCAAGAATCGTTCCCATTCCATACTAGGTTCAGTTTTTCTTTTCAAATTCCACCATCGTCGGGCTTCTCCTTCCAACTGATACGTTGCGAAGTTCACCTTTTGAGTTTCTAAACATGGTACTACTTCGAAAATCTTTTCCATAGTAGTAAGCCACTCATTAGCCCTCACAGGGTCTAGACCTCCTTGATAAGATAGCAGCTTCATCCTTAAGAATTCTCTAATATTTGACCCCTCAAACTGATTATAAGGCTTATCAACGTTTGGATTTTTCGATACATTCACAGGTGGATCATTAGGGACTAGATTTTTCTCTAATATTTGACCCCTCAAACTGATTATAAGGATTATCAACGTTTGGATTTTTCGATACATTCACAGGTGGATCATTAGGGACTAGATTTTGGGGATTCAAGTTTTGAGGTTGATTTTGTGCTAATCCATAGATCATTCTTCGCATTTCTTCCATCTAATTGTTGACTCTCGTCATGAATTCGTCTAAATATTCATTACACGTTATCTTCTGAGTTTTCACCATACTTTTATATATATATATATATATATATATATATATATATATTACAACTATTTACATTCTAAAACATCGTACTATTTTACAACCCTAAACTTTCTTCCTATCCTTTTCCATTTCAAACTCTAATCTAATCGATGCTAGGCCCATTCTCCGTTGATTCTAAACTGCTGCCCCGAGTGATTAGGCTCGTTAGGGTCTTCGTCTGTATCGAAACTTAGGAGGATAGGATTTCGCACATAACCTAACTGATGTGAAGGTGATGAGGGTTCGAGAGCAACCATCGGAAGATCCACGGGGTTGGGAGCAAATCCTGGGGGAGGCCATTGGTGTTCATGTCCTTGGGCTGTAGCTCTATCTACTAAAGCCTGATAATGTCGATCGTCGTCCATATGAATTAAGGATCTTCTTAGCATTCCCATTTTAGTTCTGAGATGATACCGTACTACAGCCTTTTTCATGGGTCTAGTGTAAAATGGCTTTTCATCTTCCACTTTGACAATTTCTTGGTAGGTGTATCAATCTGCTCCACCTTCAAAAAAGTAAGCATACGATTCAGGATTTAAAGGTTCGGCTCTTAAAGGCTCTCCTGTTCGAATGTTAGGTGCCGGAACCAACCGGTAACCTCCATACGTATCTTGGCTCTCAAAAGGTTCCATTCTATAATACACAACAATATTTTATTATTAATTGAATCTACTATATGAATGTTATTATAGTGCATGAAATGTCATGAAATGAAATAATGCATCCTAAGCTCTACGGTTTTTTAAAAAAAAATTTAAACTTTTGCTCTTATACCACTTCTGTCACGACCCATTTTCATATATGGCGTCTATGACCGGCCAGTGAGTCAAACTCACCCGAGGCATCTTTCTTTTACTTGCACATTTTAATTCAAACATAACTTTCATCGATTATAAACAAAAAAGACATTTATTTATTTCGATTAAAAGAATAATTTTTATTTATCAACCAACTCCCAGAGCTGCTGCATATACACACACACATAGTTTGTTTACAAAATCTTTCACAGTACATTCCATTATATAAACAAAGCATGTACAGGCAAAATATGGTGACTTCTAGCAACTTCAACTTTACTATGCGTGACCTTAAATGTTAAGATGTAACGTCCGTTAGTAAAGCTAGTGTGAGATCATAGATATTTGAATTACTAACAATTTAGTAGGGAGCGACCCTACGATAACATATATTGGACATGATCATTCCTTAGCCATCTGGTCATGGCTCTACCCTTATTGCATCATCTCATTGGTACGCTTAACGTCCCCCAGCGGTCAGGACGCTGTTCTGACAAATATTTTCATAATTCCATCAATTCCATAATCAATCCGTCAATTCTAATATTTTATACCGAATATTAATAGGAAACAGAAATTAACTCAGATATCAGATGACTCACCTTAAATTTGCAGGTTAACATGTGCCTTACTCGTGCCCTATTTAATCTACACAAAAAAATAAACTTTAATTAATATTTTATCAATCTTTCTTTAAATATTATTTTTATTTATTTCATTTAACTTACGTTTTAGTATACTTATCCTTTTATATTAGAATCAAAATATTATCTTTTAATTTATATATTAAGATTATTTTTCTTAAAATATTAACTTTTAAGTTTAACTAAAATATTATCTCCAAAATTATATTATATTATTAAAACTAATTAATTAAACTAGTATTGTTTAAAGTAACATTATCATTTTAGTTTACACTAACAGAATGGCTCGTAAAACTGTTTTCTCATTTTCTTCTTCTTCTTCTCCTTTTTTTTTTATATAAAATTTATAATAATAATTCTACCATTTGTTTTCGCCGGAGTAATTTTCCGGCGATCGCAGCCGTTTATTAGTGGCATTGGATCATTAATAGAATAATGAACGTTGATGATAACATGTATGATGACAACCGTGTTCTTGTAAATAATAAGAATAATAATAATTAAATAAACATGACAGTTACTGTTTTATTTGGGTTCGAGTTCACCGAAAAATGATTTTAACGATCAAAACCGTTCACTAGTTGTGGTAAGCCCTCAAAAGGGTAGTGTATATTGTTGATCGGAAAATAATATTGTGTACAGTTGTGACCATGTGTATATAGATTATGAAAATAAAAGTTGATTAATGGTGGTCACGGTTATGGATGGTTGTACTATTTTAATTTGTTCCAGGGTGGTCGCCGGTGATCCTAGGGGTGGTGGGTGGTGGCGCCGGAGGTAGTCATGGTGGCCAGAGATGACTGTGGTGGAAGAGAGAAATGAGAGAGAGAGATAGATATATACCGAGAAAGAGAGACCAAAATCGGTGGTTGAGAGCAGCGATGAGAGCGGCAAATGGCGACGGAGGAGTCGCCGGTGGTCATAATAGTGGTGGTCGACGGCGTCAGGCAACGGCGACGGCAGCTCCGACGGCGTTGTGCTCGGCGGTATTGCACAGTGAGGCGTTAGCTTGGTCGCGCGGGGTTTGGAGGTTTGGCTCTGCTGTGTGAGAATTGTGTATATATGTATATATGTATATTATATATTAAGCAAACACACTTATACATATATGTGCTTGGCGGCAATCCTTTTTATATAACGGCTAAGGATGAGTCATCACCCCGGCACGATTTACATTTTTTGGTCGTGCATGAGTCACAAGTTTAACTGACATGTGGTGATACGTGGAGCTTCTTAATGGTATTTTATATTATTTTAAAATTTTTAGTATAAAATTTTATATTCAAAAAAATTTATAAAATTTAATATAAATTTTTAATGTCAATTCGAAAATTTTCATATCATTAGAATTTTAATAATATGTTCCTAAATATAAGTTTTTAATTTTTACGTGTATTGAATTTTAACGAATTTTATTAATATTTTTTAATTAAAATTTTATTTATAAAGTTTTGTCATGAATTATATTTTAAGAATATCAACTAATTATTATTATTTTTTCTCCCATAATTTAAATACTAGATTTTATAAACCCAAAGACTGATCCTCCTTTTTCAAAGCTCTGGCCCCCTCTAAAGTCATGAAACTTGAGCATTTTCCTGATATGCAACGTGGTAATGAAGCTGTTGTGGAACTGGATGAGTCTGATGTTGACACTAATCCCTGGAACCATAGTCTTATTGGGTATTTTCTAGATGGAAAAATGCCATACAATCTCCTTAGTGCAACAGCAAGGGCAATGTGGAAGGAGTTTGCTCCAATATCGATTAAACAAATAGGTTCATATTTTTTCATTAAGTTGAAAGATGAAACCACTAAGCTGAAAATCTTGGAAGGAGGTCCATATTTCTTCTCAAAGCATTATTTGGTTCTATATGAATGGAGGAGAATGTCGGTCCCCTCTACAGCTCACCCCTCTTCAATTCCAGCGTGGGTTAAACTTCATAAACTCCCATTGGAATGTTGGACTGCTTCAAGTCTTAGCAAGATTGCTAGTACCATTGGCAAACCTATACATGTTGATCAAGCGACAGCAACCAAGAAAATGTTAAACTTTGTAAGGGTGTGTATTGAAATTTTCGCAGGAGATGAACCCCCGAATGAGGTGGCAGTGAAGATCAATGGTGACGTGGTGATAGCCCGAGTGGAGTATCAGTGGCTCCCTCCCAAATGCACAGCTTGTAAAATGTTTGGCCATATATGTAGTCCTAAACATTCTCCCTCCTCTACCAATCCTGTTGAATCTGTCCCTACTAAGGGGGAAATCCCTCCTTCTGGCCAGTGTAACGCTCCTGTGGAGCACCAGCGTGTATGGGTTCAAGTTGGGAAGGTTTGGGAGGATGTTTTGGCGCCTTGTATTGATGGGTTGAGCAAGGCAAGGGAGATTCCTACAATTGTGACAGAGGTGCCTAAGGTTGATACTACTTATGTGGAATTAGCAGATGTGGAAGTAAGGGAGCCAGCGGTTCATGGAGTTCTTTCCTTAAATTCCTTCTGAGCTCTTTTGGATGTCGTTGATGAAGGATTCTATGAAAAATCAGCCTCTACAGCAAAGCACAAGTCAAGAATGAAGGATACTAATAGCAAAAAGAAAAAAAAATGGTCCTCTGGTGGTCGTTTGAACTAGTATTCCTCTCCCTAGTGACTTAGTTATGGATTGGTTGATTTTTAGTGTTGTTTGGTGGTGTCAGTTTCTTCTATTTTGTTGCTTCCTATCTAGTTTTGTTTCGTGTTATTTTTGTTAGTTCTGTAACCACTTGGGGTATGCCCCTTGGAATCATGTATTTTTTTTCCTTTTATGTTACATTTAATTATTCCAAAAAAATCTTGAAAGACGAGTTATGAATTTAGTTCAACGTATCTGCATATTTATAGAGTTATAACAGGGACTTATGAAGTAATTATGATTTAGACTTCTAGTGTAACCCAGATACCTATCCAGCGGTTTTCGCAATTATGAGAACCTCTCAATAATAGCTGTAATTATGAAAATCTTGCAGCGATTTCTATAATTTTTATAAAATACAAAATTACAGTTCACACCACTAAAGAACTATAATTGCACTTTAAGCCATAATCTCAAGACCAATTTGCATTAAGCTCCTGTTATTAAATATTTAACTCATCTCCCCATATTAAAATTTATGATACCTTCCAATTAAATTTAATTACTAACAATTTAATTTAATCGGCATCTTTAAATTTCTTAAGCCCTTCCGCTTAATTTATTTGACCGCCGGATAATCAAATCTTCATGTGAAATTTGGCCTGGTCAAAACTTATAAACCTCCTTAAGGGGGTATCGTCAATCCCAAACTATCGACACGTGGATTTTATTAATAATTAATATTCATCATATAATTAATACCGCTATCCAATTCACCAGGAATATAGACCCATATATGATTGCACTTTCTAATGAATCAAAATAACGAATATTAAATATATAAAAATAATTATTTCAGGATTAAGAGCATAAATACTCTCATAATAACCTTGGAATGTGAATTAATTTATATAGTCAGTATAAAATTAATTACCTCAATATTGTTTCATCCAATATACACAAAGTGTACTAGTACAGAGAGTCCGAACAATAGACGATACTATTATCTATTTTCCGTAACCAAGACATGTCTACTAAAATTATGTACTACAGTCGTACCGATAGTATGTCTATTTCCATCTAAATTGTGAACAAATACTTATATTCTGTAAGAACCATAATCTGATCTTCTGTGTGCAAGTCGTACTCTACACCAAATTAAATACTGTATAGAATAAAGGATATCCATGCATAACATTAAAGAAATAATATTATATACATTGCTCATTAAGATTCTCATAAAATGAAAAATTAATTTTATTAAAATAAAATTAAATACTAAAATCAAAATAAAATCCATAATTTTCAGTATACAAACTTAACATAGCTCTTGGCGAGATGCTCATTTGACTCGATGTAGTCCATATTGAGGGTGCCCCTTACTTCGTTGCTAGTGCTTTCCTGCTACAGGTAGTTTCTCTACTCCTTTTTTCTATATTTTTCTCAAAATTTTCCATTCAGTTCTCCTTCTTTTTTTTTTTTTATCATTCTCTCAGAATTTCACGCTCAGCTCTCATTTCCTATGTTTTTCTCATATTTTTTCGCTCAACTCTCCTTTCCTGTGTTTCTCTCAAATTTGGATAATGAAGAAGGTGAATCTGCTAAAGAAGCCTGTATCTGACAATTACAGCATGAAATCCTTCACTCTTCGTCAGGTTTATCACGTATGCTCCAGTGAGGCTACTTGGCAAGATTACCTCAGTTCACTGACCGGCAAGGACATCTCCTAGCTATGCTCCTGGCTGAAGATATCTTCCATGATTACTGTGACTGTGGGTCAATCGGGGGTTTTGTTGGTTGGCTTAATGTGGCCACTTTCTATCATCCTTATCGCATTATTTATCAGCTTAGAAATACTCAAATCCACCCTGAGACTTCTGTGAGTCATCTATACAGTTCTTCGCATCGGGCCCCCTTTTTACCTCAGTACCAACAGGCTTGGTCTTCTTAATTGAGGATACCGGTTAGCAGGGATTTTGACAGTGGGCTTTTTGAAAATTACAAAGCTTGGCTGCAAACGGAGATAGAGCACAGGGTAGAATAGGGAGGAGATGCAAAAAGGAGAAGGACTTGACTTTACTTTGTTGTACCTCAATATTTTGTTTACTATCTCTCTTAGTTTCTTAGAACGAGAACTTGCGAGCATCTTTTACTTTTGGAAACTATATTAGTAAAACTCATTAATGAAAGTTTCTCCACTTCTGGTTTATGGTGACTTTTAGAATTGTTCATTAGATTTTCGTTCTTGCAATATAACCATTTTATTTGAAAAACTTAAAACAAGTTTTTGCATTAATCCTACTACTTGAAACATAGTTGCAAAGGGGGGATTTCAAATAAAGGTTTGAATCGAACTTCTAACAGAAGTTGCCTACGTATCTCGAAGAAAGGAGAATTAGGCCATAACATAGTTCGAGGCTCAGGTTACACTCGAGTATTGAAGCTCTCCTTTTGCGGGCTTCCCCTGAGGGGTATAACTTTTTGAGTTGGTCTAAGTTGATGGGTGTAGAGAAAATATTTCTATCCAAATCCATAAGGATGGCAGTGCCTCTTGAGTGTAGAGAAAATATTTTTGTCCAAATCCATAAGGATGGCAGCGCCACTTGACATCAAGGTTTAGATGAGATAGGGTTCGGCCTAATTGGGTTTGAACTTGCCCCTTAGATCAAAGATTGAGGCTCTGATCTCTTTGACGTCTAAGTCACCTTCCTTCAAGTTTTGAGACTTAACCTTCTTGTTAAATGCCCTAGCTATCCTTATCTGGTATCTTTAAACGTGAAATAGGGCTTTAGGTCTCCTTTCATCAAATAGGAGTAGCTCTTCAAATCTGTCCCATCGCCACTTTGACTCAGGAATGTTACTTTCAGCCATTATTCTTAGAGTTAGGATTTTTGATTTTATAGGTGGAACTGTCTCCATTCCATAAACTAAAGCATATGGCGTTGCCCGAGTAGAAATTCTAATTGATGTCCAGTATCCCCATAGTGCAAATGGTAACTCTTTCAGCCAATCTTTGCTTCTCTCTATCGTTTTCAGTAGCATCTTCTTCGCATTCTTATTTACGGCTTCCACGGCGCCATTGGTTTGTGGTCTATACGGCAAAGATTTGTGGCTGACAATCCGATACTTCTCTAAGAGGTCTAAAACTACTTCTTGAAAGTGGGAACCTTTGTCGAAAATTATCTCATGTGGAACTCCGTACCGACATATGAGATTTTTCTTAATGAATCTAGCTACTTGGGAGGACTTAAGAACTGAGTAAGAGGCAGCTTCAACCTACTTTATGAAGTAATTGATTGCTACGAGGATAAATTCGTGTCCATTCGATCCCTTTGGTGTAACCTTCCTTACCATGTCGATTCCTCAAATAGAGAATGGCCATGGCGAGGTCATGTTAGAAAGCTAAGAAGGCGGTACATGCATAAGGTTTGCATGGATTTGACATTTTTGGTATCTCCGAACGAACTGGTGGTAGTCCATTTCCATTGTCATCCAAAAATACCCTTGGTGCAGGATCTTCTTAACCAGCATCATCCCACTCATGTGAGGTCCACAAACTCCTCTATGATCCTCTCTCATCAACTCGTGTACCTCTTTTGTGTCAATACAAAGCTTATAGACTCCCAAATATCTTCTTTTGTATAGTTTTTCTCCACATAGTACAAATTGTGCGGCGAGTCTTCTAATAGCTCTTTGATCCTTTTTGATGGCTCGGCTAGGATATTCTTCATTCTCAATGAAATTCCAAATGTTGTGATACCATGGTATCCCGTCATTGGCTTCTTGGGTAACGGCGATGTTGCTGATCGCAAATGTAACTATTTTATTTATTCAACAAATCCGATTGGTTAATACGAGTTTATTTTCTGTTATGATAAATTGAGAAAATAGCTCCTTTTAATTAATGATGATCAAAAAAATCAGAAAACGTTACGTTACAAAATTTATATTAATTACATTCAATATAAGTTCAAGCCGCATAAGGGCTCGAACCATGTTTCAAATAGTAATCAATCCATAAAATGCCTATAGAAAATAAAATAAATAGGCACTCAAAACAAGTACATGTTTGAGCATCATTAACCAACTCCTTATCAATCTCAATTCATTTTTTGGGGTAATTCTCAATTCATTTCAATATGAACAATAATTCAACTGATTCCATTGATTAAAATATAACAAGTATGGAACAAAAGAATATATTGAGATTGAACTAAAAATATTTCTATTTTAAACATGAATTCAAATCGAATGGAAGAGAAATTAATATAATAACTATAATGAATCTCCAAAGGCCTTATCCTTACCCTAGGTGGTATGCCTATCATCGACGCCAGAGTGTCCAAAGCGTCGGTAAACTTTTTCTGTAGTCTCGGAACATGGGTGAACACCATGCTTTCAAAGCAAGGAATCATTATTTCAAGCTCTCAGTAGTACTAAACCATCCTTTCTTCTTTGACCTTCCATTCTCCCTTTACCTGGGATACAACCAAAGGTCAGTCTCTTATAACCTCTAACTTTCTTGCCCCTAGTTCTAAGGTTGCTTCCAACCCAGCTAAGAAAGCTTCGTACTCAGCCTAATTGTTAGTAACCTCAAAGCTCAACTTAAATGTCAAAGGGATATGGAGCCATCGGGGGTGATGAAGAGTATCCCTATCCCGTACCCATATTGGTACGAGACTCCATCGAAATAGAGGGTCTATAAATCCTTTTCAATCTTCAACATTTACTCATCAAAAAACTCAAACTTGGGTTCTTCTTCTCCTTTGATAGGCTGGTTAGCCAAAAACTCTGCAGCGGCTCTCCCTTTAACTAACTTTCTTGTGACATACTACAAGTCCAATTAAGCCAGCATGAGCAACCGATGAGCAAACTTTTTTGTTAGTGCTAGCTTCTCGAAGAGGTATTTGAGCAGCTACATCCTTGAGATTAAAACAATTAGGTATGCTAGCATGTAATGGCGTAATTTCCTAGATGCCCAGACCTATGCCCAGCAAGTCTTTTCCAAAGGTGTATACCGTTATTTAATCAATTGCTATGAAAACTATAATAATACATGAGAATACTATATTTATCATAAACATACTAAAATAATAGGTCTTAATAGAAAAAGACACCAAAAAGATACATCAAATTAACTTTTAATGTATTTTCTTGCAAAAAAAAGCACGCAAACAAATTCAAAATCCCTTAATTGATGTGGGGTCAGGTTTTTGTCCCCCAAATAGCCCCTAGATATTTATCAATGCCATGTCTGAATTTTAGCCCATAAAAGTTGAATTAATTCAAATCATCTCACATCTCATTAATTAAATGAAGAAAAAGTCTTTTTTTTGGTACCTTATGTCCCCCTCTTGTCCTCTAGCCTTACCTATATAAACCAAGCCAAACACCCTCTTCTTCCCTTCATATGTTCGTGCAAGTGAGGGAGAGAAACCAGACCTCTTTGCTCTTGAGTGTTAAGGTGAGTATGTGGGAGAAAAATGAAGAAAAAGGAACGAATAAGGAGAGGAGTTTTTCTAAAGTTAAGTCCTTCTATGCCACCATCCTTTGAGACCTCAAACAAGTAAATAAAACCTAAAAACTTCGTGTCTAATATCTCTCAAAATATCCCCCAACACATCCCTTTAAACACTCTAAAAATCAAGAACCAAAATCAAACCGAAAAGGCGTCGTAGTAACAAAATAGGGACTATTGTGTTCTTGAATGATATGAGATGTGTTTGTATGTTGTTATCTTTGAGTTTGATGACTTCTAAGTGTTATGGAGCCTTGATATTAAAGTCAAAAATAAAAGCATGGAAAGAAATAGAACAAAAACTTGGCATATCATAAGTAGAAGACTTAGACCCTAAGAGATTTCATTTTTGAGAACATAGATGTTTCTGTCCTGAACTTTGGAACGCCATAACTAAATGTATAAAATTGATCTAAGCATGTTCTTTATGTCCAAATTTATCTTTCTAGGTTATCTTCCATCCAAAATTAGTTTCAACTTATTTGCATAAGTAGAACTCGAGATATTACAATTTTACCAAAGTGTGTCATTTTTCGACCAGTCAACACTACAGACTTGGAAACCCTAGTTTAAAGTGAGGTTCGAACGTTGGTCAAATTTTACCAAAGTGTGTCATTTTTAGAACTTGAGATATTGCAATTTTACTAAAGTGTGTCATTCTTCTGCCACCTATTTTTATATAGCCCAAAACCCCTATTTTTAGTGATCTATTCCAAAAGTAATCTACATGAACATTGTAACTAACATATTGAAGTACTGTCTACCCAAAAATCAGTCCTTAAAGCCTTTGGATTATACCCCAAAACCGTTTCAAACCCTCTATCCAAAATCGGCTTTGCTGAGTTTTGACGGCTCACAGAACCTATTTTCTAAAATGGCCAAAATGTCTAACTTATTTCAAACAACTACCCTTAGCTCTAAACATGAAAATTGTAGGGGACTTGTTTAACTAGAACATACTAAGAAATGTGCTCATTTGGACTTGATATGATACCCCAAAGCCGAGACCAACAGGACCATTGTTTTGGTGAAATCTTGAGAATAGTGTTGAACCGTTCTTTTTCTTATGATGTTTTGTTCAACCTTTTGCCTTATGTTTTGGCCTAGGTGTTAACCATGAGAGTTGTAAAAAATATTTTTATCTAAATAGTGTATAAAAATCATAGCTTGATTTCAAGTATAGATACCCCAAACCTTGTCAGCCCTTTTTATTTAATACTTGATTTTTAGCCTTAAAAGTTGCTAAGTGTATATTTGAGTATCCTTTACTATGAGACTTGAGTTTTTATATGATATTTGATTTGAATTAGTTGAAAAGTATTTCTAAGTGAATATATGATGGTTTAGAACTCATACTATTATGTTTGAATTATATCTTGAAAATTGTAACTTATGCTTCACATACTTGTACCTTACGCTTTGCGAATTGTACCATAAATCTTACCGTGCTAGTTGATGCCATGTTATAAATTGTTGCACTTGAGATCGATGGTACACATTATGAACATTGTGACTTGCATCCTGGCATATTGGAGTTCATCTGTGCAAATCGTTGTTAGGATGGGCTGTATTGAGAGTGTCATTCTTGGTTCTTAATCTAGGGCGTCCCTGGTTGCCATTTTTCGTAAATATTTTGGGATATATTTTCCTTGTACACCCTGGGTACATCCACAGTGTTTGAAATGGTTTATCATGAATATTGTTAGGCACCATGGGTTCATCACTAGCACTATGGTTTTGATGTCTCTTTGATTATGTTGCTCCTTGAGTTATGATCCGGGTAAATTGGATAATTTTTGAGAGAGCCTAATTCGGCGGACCTAATTCCACTGCGGTGGTAATTTTGGAGAGAGCTCAATTATGGCGGACCTAAACCCCATTGCCACAATGTTTCGAAGGGTAAATTTGGAGATAGCCTAACTCGGCGGACCTAATCCCACTACTGTGGTAATTTCAGAGAGAGCTCAATTATGGCGGTCCTAAATCCCTCATCTTGGTGCTTTGTATAATGTGAATTGTCTCTTGATTATCTCTTAAAATTTGTGTTGACACCAAACAAGCATCTTGGTTCTTAATGTGGGATCGGTTGGCCCGGATAAGGATGCACAAAATTTGTTGGCCCGCCCCCACGCTTTTGCCATTGAGTAAAACAGTTGAGGCATGTAGCCAAGGCGAGTGTCAACCTTTCGTGTCACGCCCCAAACTCCGGGTCACGTGAAACACCCACAAAAATCAACCCGAGAATACACTCTCAATATAAAACATACATGCATTTTATATAATCGCTAAACGGCATACATTGCATGGCTCCAACGTCGGAAAACATGTTACAACATACATGTGATAGAAAAAAAAAGAAAGACTACAGCTTTTTCACCTCTTCGGCATCTCCAGATCAACTTACGTGACCAGTACCTGAAGAAAATCAAATCCCACACCGTGAGCCAAAGCTCAGCAGAAACTAGACAACACATGAAATATAAGCTAAACATGCTAGGAAAATGAGATGCAATTTCAGACTCTCTTTCAAGCCTTTAAAACAATTTTCACATGCAAACGGGAAAGCGATGACATAAACCATCTTTTGACTCACTCACATGAGTCTTAAAAATAGTTAAAAAAAGGGTTTTTAGATCACGATTCACACAACTCTTAAAAATAATTTAAAAATTGGTCTATCCGTTCCACAATGCAGTTCATGCAATCCATGTAACCTCTCAGACCAAGAGACCTCAACTCCAACAGAACGCAGTACAGATGCGTATAACCGATGTTCACAAGCCGCAACCACAGTCCTAACACTGAGATAAAGATCCGAACTCCAATACACATTCCTGGGATAAAATCGTATAGTACGAGGTAAAACCATAGACCACGGGATAAAATCGCAAACCAAACCACGGGGTAAAACCGTAAACTTTACCAAAAGTCACAGGATGAAACCGTTGACCACAGATTATACCACGGGATAAGACCGCATATTACAGGATAAAACTGAATGCTACGGGATAACACCGACCATTATGGGATAACACCGAACCAAAACATGCATACTAAACCAGGGTTTAAATGCATAAAGCGATATACTATCACTACGTTACACAAACCACCTCACATGCTACACACGCGACTCACAAAACACCTGTAACTCATGCAACATGCATCACATGCATCCATTCCTCATATTCTACATAACCATACCTATAAAATTTCTAGGTTTTAAAGCGTGCAATCACGATACACGTAACGATACCAAAACATGTAATCCGCTTACATAATCCATACATAAATAAATAGTTATAAATGCACATAACCATGTATAACAATACATCACGACGCCACCCGTCAAAACATCACCCGAACAATCTGCCCATATACCGGGACCCGACCACACACTGGGAAAACCAGCATCTAACCTAGAGGCCAACACCTGAACCTCCCACATAATGGTTCTCAACAAAACCCACCTGTAAATCCAACCATGGACCCACACGTCCCGCACATAACCAGCACGCACATAACTGTACCCCGACAACCCACACCTAATCATGCACGTCATCCCCAAGGATGACACCTACACAACACCCGGGATCATAACACGATCCCCAAAACCACCGTACAACTAACTGGGAACTCCAAAAAGAAACCAATAGTGTTTCAGTGACTAATCCCATATATCAATCAACCGAGGACCATTGGAACCCCTTTGGAAAACAAAACCCAACCACAAAACCACCAACACACATCCCAGAACTTCAGTCGACTGGAGCCAACCCCCAGTCGACTAAAAAACATACTAAAAAAGCCCAAAAATACCAAACACACAGTTTAGTCGACTGACCCCATGGGTTCAGTCAACTGAACCCACATAACTATGATATAGTCGACTGAACTCAAGTAGAAACTGGTTCTGAGCTACGAGTTTCAACCTCCAAACCCTAATTTGAAGCCTCTAAACTCCCATTCCACACCCTCAGACATACACACGCTCAAGCCTAACACCAAGACCACGAAAGAAACACCCGACACCTGATTTCATCCACCAAAATCGCCAAAAAATGATTTTTAAACCAAAAAATCCAACTTGATAGAAAATCAGATCTACAGCACTCTAACCATTCAAAACACACGATTACACGTAGCACCCTTATACAGTAGTAGGGTCTAGAATCCTACCTCGATGAGTTAAAAACTCGACGCCTCAAATCACGTGCAAAACTAAGCTTCACCGGAATAGAATTTCGTCTGGATAAATACGTAGCCCACCGTGCCAAAAGCAAGGATCTTCTGTTGGATCGTTGAAAATTGAGCCATGAGCCCCCGAGAACATAGAGAGAAGGCAGAGAGAAAAAAAATTTACTGAAAAAGTTTTAAAAATATCTTTTGAAAATATATTCAACTCAAGATATTTATAGGCTTCCAAAATATTTTTTTTTAAATTTTTCAAAATTTGCACCGCAATGCCCTATGGCCTTGGGAACTTACTCCACATGCATATCTAACCCCGATCATGCATCCAAAAGCATATAAACATGCAAAAGAAAAAATGCTAAACGTGCGTTGAAAAACGCTGAAAAAGAAAATGGGTTAGGGTCTCACATTTCGCAATGAGGCGAAGATAGGTTCAGTGATCAAATTCCCATCAAGTCTGCTCTGGTGATTCCCGACGTGAAATCCAAGTTATAATCTAGGTGCATGTGGGGTTGGGCATCTGCATTTCAAACACGGCATCTCATGTGCACATATTTATTAACTTATCTGCTATCCTGTCATAAATTTGTCTGTCTCCTTGACCATAAACTTTACTGAGTGTTATATGGTATGTGTTGCGGTGCATTTTGTGCCGTGAGATTAGTTAGAAGGTTAGAGTGTTTTGTTTCTGAGCCTTAGCTCATGGAATTCGTGCCACATATATGGAGGAGTTCTTGGAGGAAGTCGTCCAAGAGGAAAAGTTTAAAGAACATGGTGAGTTCTAAGAACACGTGGATTTCGCTGATGCACTCTGAGGAGTCGAGACCTCTGCTTTTGTTATTATATTCAGTTCTCTTGTGCTTAGTGTAATTTTTAAAATTTCTTGGTGAAACTATAATAGTTAAGTACTTTGAATGGTTCAAAACTCCTTTATGATGTAATAACTAACGTATGTAAATATGAATGAATTGTTAGAATATCCCTTTATTTATATTTATGTACGTCCAGACGTGCTTGGAGGACGGGGCGTCGCAGTGTTAGAGGTAAATGCCGCCAAGATCATTATTTTTGTAAAACAATTTTTGGTAAAAAAATAACTGGACGGGCAAATGCCGAAACGGACTCCAGATAAAAATTTTAACGTCGAACGATAAAAATAAACCCGAGCAACCAAAGTTAATTTAGAAGAATACTTCTTGTAGATCTAATCTTCAATTACGACTTGATTCGGAGTTGAAGCTCCAGTCAGGTCTTCTACTGTATTCTCTTACGCGATCTTCGAACATAATGTGGGCTACGATCCTCCGATAACTTGTACCGGCAGAACCCCATTATATTTAAGTCTTAAAAGATAAAAATAATATCATAATAATATATGAGATTGAACTATCTGATATATGACGTATCAATTTTAAATTGGTTCAGCCTACCCGCGTATATATAAAGCTACAGCAGGGACCTAGGGAGTAATTATGAGTAAGACTTCTAGTGGAACATAAGCACCTACCAACGATTTTTGTAATTAAAGAAAGGCGCATAGCGGTATCTGCAATTATGGAAAACCAGCAGCGATTTCTGTAATTTTCATAAAATACTGAATTACAGTTCATACCACTAAAGAACTGTAATTGCACTCTGACCCATAATATCAAGATCTTCTTGCATTGAGCTCCTGTTATTAAATGCTTACCATTTCTCCCCACGTTAAGATTCTCAATACCCGCTAATTAAATTTAATTACTGACAATTTAATTTAATCGGCATCTTGATATTCTTTAAGTCCTTTTGCTTAACTTATTTGACTGCTGGATAATTAAATCCACCTCTAGGGTTTGGCCCGATCAAAATTTATAAGCATCCTTAATGGGGTATCGTCAATCTCGATCATTCAGGACGTGGATTTTGTCAATAATTAATATTTTTCATATAAATAATACCGCTATCCAACTTACCGTAAATATAGACTCATATAAGATCGCGTCCTTTAATGAATCAAAATAACGAATAGGCTGAACCAGTTTGAGATTGATAGAATTGATAGTTTAGATATCTCATATATTATTATGATATTATTTTTGTCTTTCAAGACTTAAATATATCGGGGTTCTGCCGGTACGAGTTCTCGAATGATCGTAACCCACACTACGTTCGAGAATCTTGTAAGGGAATACAATAGAAGATCTGACTAGAGATTCAACTTGGAATCAAGTCATAGTTGAAGATTAAATCGACAAGAGGTATTCATCTAAATTAACTTTGGTTGCACGGGTTGATTTTGATCATTCTTCGTCAAAAATTTTTATTTGGAGACCGTTTCGGCATATACCCGTTCAGTTAATTTTTTACCAAAATTTTTTTTACAAAAATAATGATCTTAGCAGTATTGCCTCCAACAAATTGGTATCAGAGCCGTTTTGTTTTTTGTTTACGGTTTATCAGGATCGGGTAGTTTTAGAACTGTGCTAACTTTGTTTTGTAGGCGTTCTAAATTCCAGTTTTATGATCATCATTTATTTTCATGTTTGATTGAATGCGTGGATGATGATTATTTAATTAATTTTTTTTATCACGGGAGTTGACCGTGATAGATTAATTGATTGTGAACTCTACGAAGGCATAAGATCAATGTAAATTATTGTTCTTTGATTTTTAGTTTTTTTTTATGTTATCAAAATAAAAAAAATCAAAAGAATAAAGAACAAGGTGAAGAAAAAGGCAAACAGCTGGAAAACACCAAACAAATGTATTGGGATTGGCGCGAACTTTCTGTGGTGAAATCCCAGGCTGTTTTGGAGCATCAAGCTATTTTTCCAAACTGCAGGCTTGCGGCACAGCAGTTTTTTTTTTTCAAAAAAATGGTCCCCAAACGCAGCAAAGTGGCTGCGGCAATTCCCAAGGACGCACAACAGTGGCTGTTTGCAATTGGCGCAGTGGCTATTTCATGCAAAAGCTGAGTTTTCAGCAGTTTGCAATCGACAGCAGAGCAATTCCAAGCGGCGCAAATAGCTTTCGGTGCAAAAGCAAAAAGCCGATTCTTCTAATCTGGTTTCAACAAACTGTTTTCGGTGCAAGCTAGCAGCGGTTTTTTGGAGTGGATTGCACAAATCAAGATGCTACTGTTTTCAAAACACCAAGCAATTTTTGAGGCTTGAAACAAGAGTTTCGGCAATTCACAAACAACAGGCGCTGTTTTACATTGAGCACGGCAATTCACTGGTTTTGTGCTGCAGTTAAAACAGTGGAGAGTTTTGTTTTTTTTAAAAAGGCAAAGTGAATATCTAAATGTGGCGAAACAGTGGAGCAATTTTCGCACAAACAGTGGCGCAACAGAAGCACACAGTAACCGATTTCCAAGGCCAACAAAAGTAATCTTGGTGCATCCATGATTCATAGTGATCCGTTTGGCGCTACATTGGTTTGCTTGATTTACTGGATTGGTTTCCCAAACTGAAGCAAACAGTGGTGCCCAGGATGTTATGATTGGCTTAATTTTTCTGATATGATTTATCAGATAGAATCAAATAATTCTAATGTTATTATGATACCTACAGCTTATCTTCAAAAATAGGAAAATAAAACTCTTTAGAGTTTCAATCGGATCATAAAATCGAGATTTATATTTATCTTGTATTTATTTTAATATTTGAATTGTATGGATGATAAATATTTATTTTATTTATCCTGCTAATTTAATTAATTCAAAAAATTTTTTTAATTAAAATATATTGTAATGAAAAATAAAAATAAATTTTTTTTAATTAAATAAAAAAAACTTTAGACATTTTATTTTTTTACAAAATATCACGTTTAAAATGTTTTCTTTCAAAATTAGATAACTTGAAAAAACGTGAAAATTAATTTCAGATTTTGAATTAATTAAATAAAAAAATGTTTAATCGAAATAAAACATTATTTTTCAAAAAATGTGGAACGAAAAATAAAATAAATAAGTGCCTTTAATCACTACCTTAACTGAAAAGCTGGAGAAAAAATGGTATATTTATTAAATTTTATTTGTTACACATTTAAACACGAAAAGATGATTTGATAAATCAGAATCTTTAGAATCGTATGCACGGAATGATATTTGATTCTTTCAAATCGTGTGATTTTCAACAGATGATTTCATAAATCAGAATTTTTGGAATCGTGTACACGGAAAAATATTTGATTCTTTCAGATCGTGTGTTTTTAAAAATTAATATATTTATTTTAATTTAACGAATTTTTACAACCCTCAAAAATATTTTAAAAATCTAAGTGGTAAAGGAAATTTATTCACAGATAAATCCCGCGGTCTCCATTACTAGTTTATAGATGATGCAATTAAACCCTACGTGTCGAAAATAAATCCTTCCTCCCCAACGGACAGATTAATTACGGTATCGTCAGTACAAACCTCTTTTAGGAATAATTCTGGATAATTATTACTGTGCACCACTTCTCCAACTGAAGGGTTCATTGTGAAGCGATTAATTTAGAATTTGGTGATGGTTAACACTTAGCTGCATATAATAGTATCCTCTTCAACTGAGTCACTGCTATTATATACTGAACCAAAATTATGCAAACTATTTAATTTTACTTGGCATGGTCAGTTGCCTATATAGTAAAATTAAAAAGAATTGACCTGTCTGGTTTTATGATGGATAGTAGACATCTACCCAACATGGCATGCTATTCACAAGTTACCAAGCTGCTAGCGAATTAATTTTAAAATGGTAGAGGGAACCAATTTAAAATAAATTCAAAGTTTTTCTCATCTTAGTTAACGATTTTTTTTAATTATGTGATTCTCAGAATTAAAATAGATTTCAACCCACTCGCTTCAATACTCAAAGAAAAAAAAACTAACGAGACCAAATTATATTGACTGGAAATGTAACTTAGATATAGCTTTAACTACAAATGTTATTTTTTCAATATCAGGAAATCTGTCTATTTTAGAAAAAAAGTTCTTCCTAGGGGCTGAAAGGCATGAAAAAGAAAAAAAGATTCAGAAACAGGATGACACACTTTCCAGGGTAGTTAGTGGGCCACGGACTGGTGTCAAAAAGCCAAAAGGCAGATATTTCACAGTGACCAGACCCGACACTGGAAAAAGCTATGTCCAGTATTTTTCATAAGGCAGAACAAACACGGTAGTTTCTGTTCACTGGTTGTGAAAACATATTTAGTGGTGTTATCTACCGGTACCCCTGTAATTCATTGCAGGGGTTCTAGAAAACCCGACAACTTAGTGATGAGGAGATTTACCTACATATGGGCAATAATACAAAGGTAACAGCAGTTTCAGTAGGAGATGTCACTCTCAGTTTTGGTAGAGATCAGGTTTTAATATTGAGATACTGTCTTTATGTACCTGCCATTAGAAGAAACTTAGTTTCTATTTCTGGATTGGCTAAAGAAAGATATTTGGTTTATTTTAATAACTCTATGGTTATAAAGGATAATAAATGGGTTATCTGTTCTGGTACATTGGTGGATAATCTTTATATTATTACTCCAGTCTCTCTTATACTACAACTAACTAAAATGAATAACGCATCTAATTTATCATATGAGAGAAAGATTTTTTTTTAATAAACCAAATATTTCTTTGACACTTACGCTTGGGTCATATTAATCTAAAAAGGATAAATAGACTGGTAGCAGATGGACCTTTGAGTTCATTGAAAGTGAAGGCACTTCTATTCTATGAATCTTGCTTAGAGGGTAAGATGACCAAGAGGTCCTTTTTGGCCAAATGTTATAGAGCTAAAGAAATCGTTGGAGCTAGTTCATTCTGATGTGTGTGGTCCTACGACAATTCGGGCTAGAGGTGGCTTTGAGTACTTCGATGACTACTCAAGGTATGAATACATTTACCTAATGCACTGTAAGTCTGAATACTTTGAAAAATTCAAAGAATTCAAGGCGGAGACAGAGAAGCGTCTGGATAAAAGTATCAAATCACTACGATCCGACCGTAGTAGAAAATACTTCTTTGGAGAGTTTAAGGACTATCTGTCATTAGAGGGAATTACATTCCAATTGACTGCACCTGGCACTCGTCAGCAGAATGGTGTAGTAGAAAGAAGGAATAGGACTCTTATGAAAATGGTAAGGTCAGTGATGAGTTATTCAAGTTTACCAGATTCGTTTTGGGGACTCGCTTTAGAGACAGCGGCTTACATTCTGAACTTGGTTCCTTCTAAGTTAGTACCTTCTACTCCCACAGAATTGTGGACCGGGCATATGCCTAGTCTAAAATACATTCGAATTTAGGGGTGTCTAGCATATGTGCTGAAAGAAAACATGGATAAGTTGGAACCAAGGACAGAAATCTATTTCTTTGTGGGGTATCTCAGGAGAACGAAAGGTGGTCTATTTTTTAATCCTAAGCATTAGAAGGTCATTGTTAGCACTAATGCCTGATTTTTGGAAGAGGATTATACTATGAATCACAGGCCCAAAAGCAAAATTATTCTAGAAGAACTGAGAGGAAGTACTAGTAGAACGGAAGAGGAACCACAAGTCACTGATATTCTATTACCTAGTTGTAGTGGGAGGATTATCGGGGCAAGTGCAAATCAAAAACAGGGTGCTGATGCACAGGGTTCAGATTCTACATAGCCTGTTATTGCTAGTACACACACATGTAGTGCCTCGTCGTAGTGGAAGGGTTGTTCATCAACCTGACCAGTATATGCTCTTAGGAGAGTCTTTTGACAAGATCCCTACAGAACTAGATACTGAAACCTATAACTACAATGAAGTACTATAAGAAAAAGATGTAGATCTTTGGCAAAAGGCTATGAATTCAGATATAGAATCTATGTATTCTAATCGGGTCTGAAAACTTGTAGAACCACCCAAAGGGATAAAATCCATTGGATGTAAGTAGTTCTACAAGAGGAAGAGATGAATAGACGAAAAGGTTGAAACCTTCAAAGCTAGGCTTGTTGCTAAAGGTTTCACTCAGAAAGAAGGATTCGAGTATGAGG
The DNA here is from genome assembly GCA_034768845.1 of Heliamphora exappendiculata. NCBI lineage: Eukaryota > Viridiplantae > Streptophyta > Magnoliopsida > Ericales > Sarraceniaceae > Heliamphora > Heliamphora exappendiculata. The sequence continues at coordinate 25,408 of JAOTRH010465544.1, forward strand.
AAACCTTTTCGCCGGTTGCCATGCTTAAGTCTATCTAGATTCTCTTATCTATTGCCGCTCATCTGGAAAATAGATGTCAAGACAGGTTTTCTTAACGGAAGTTTTGACGAGTGTATCTACATGATACAACCGGACGAATTCATTGCAAAGGGTCAGGAGCACATGTTGTGCAAGTTTAAGAGATCTATTTATGAACTTAAGCAGTCATCGAGGTCTTGAAACACTCGGTTTGATCAAGCTATAAAGTCTAATGATTTTGATCAAAGTCCGGATGAGTCATGTGTGTACAAGAAGCGTGACGGAAGCGTGGTGATCTTCCTAGTACTTTATGTAGACGATATCTTGCTCATCGGAAATAATGTGTAGACGATATCTAGGCAGTTCGATATGAAAGACTTGTGAGAATCTAGTCATATTTTTGGGATCAATTTTGTGCGAGATTGGAAATAAAGAATGTTGGGCTTAATCGGCATCTTGATATTCCTTAAGCCGTTCTGCTTAACTTATTTGACCGCCAGATAATTAAATCTACCTCTAAGGTTTGATCCGGTCAAAACTTATAAGCATCCTTGACGATATCCCTTTAAGGATGCTTATAAGTTTTGACCGGACCAAACCCTGCAGGTGGATTTAATTATCCAGCGGTCAAATAAGTTAAGCGGAAGGGCTTAAGGAATATCAAGATACCGATTAAATTAAATTGTTAACAATTAAATTTAATTGGTAAGTATTGGGAATTTTGACGTAAGGAGAAATAATAAGCATTTAATAACAAGAGTTCAATGCAAGAAGGTCTTAAGATTATGGGTCAGAGTGCAATTATAATTCTTTGTAGTGTGAATTGTAATTCAGTATTTTATAGAAATTATAAAAATCGCTGCATCTTTCCATAATTGCAGAAACTGCTCGTAGGTATCTGTGTTCCACTGGAAGTCTAACTCATAATTACTTCTCAGATCCTTGCTGTAGCCCTATATACGCGGGTAGGCTGAACCAGTTCGAGATTGATAGAATTGATAGTTCAGATATCTCATATATTATTATGATATTATTTTTGTCTTTCAAGACTTAAATATATCGGAATTTTTTTGGTACGAATTCTCGGAGGATCGTAACCCACACTACGCTCGAGGACCGCGTAAGGGAATATAATAGAAGATCTGACTAGAGCTTCAACTCGAAATCAAGTCATAGTTGAAGATTAGATCGACAAGAGGTATTCATCAAAATTAACATTGGTTGCACGGGTTGATTTTGATCGTTCTTCGTTAAAAGCTTTTAACTGGAACCTGTTTCGGCGTTTGCCCGTCCAGTTAATTTTTTATCGAAAATCGCTTTACAAAAATAATGATCTTGGCAGTATTGCCTCCAATAAATTGGTATCAGAGTCGTTTTGTTTTTTGTTTACGATTTATCGAGACCGGGTAATTTTAGAACTGTGCTAATTTTGTTTTGCAGGCGTTCTAAATCCCGATTTTATGATCATCATTTATTTTCATGTTTGATTGAATGCGTGGATAATGATTATTTGATTAATTTTTTTTAACACGGGGGTTGACCGTGATAGATTAATTTATTGTGAACTCTACGAAGGTATATGATCAATTTAAATTATTATTTTTTGATTTTTAGTTTTTTTTTATGTTATCAAAATAAAAAAAATTCAAAAGAATGACGAACAAGGTGAAGAAAAAGGAAAACAGCCGAAAAACACCAAACAATTGTATTGGGATTGGTGCGAACTTTTAGTGGCGAAATCTCAAACTGTTTTGGAGCATCAAGCTGTTTTTCCAAACAGCAGGCATGCAGCACAACAGTTTTTTTTTTCCAAAAAAACGGTCGCCAAACGCAGCCTAGTGGCTGCGACAATTCCCAAGGGTGCACAACAGTGGTTATTTGCAATTGGCACAGTGGCTATTTCATGCAAAAGCTGAGTTTTCAGCAGTTTGCAATCAACATCAGAGCAATTCAAAGCGACACAAATAGCTTTCGATGCAAAAGAAAAAAGCCAATTCTTCCAATCTGGTTTCAACAAACTGTTTTCGGTGCATGCTAGGAGCGGGTTTTTGGAGTGGATTGCACAAATCGGGATGCTACTGTTTTCAGAACACCATGCGGTTTTTGAGGCTTGAAACAGGAGTTTCGTGTTGGGAAAATATCCAACGCCGAAATAAAATACATGCTCGGGGATCCAGAAAATACATCTTTATTAAGCTTTCAACAAATTACAATAATCTGAAATTACAGAGAATTCAATAACAGGAATAATAAAATGAAATTTGCAAACCGAGTCCTGCAATCGCAATTTCCTTAAGAATGATTCGCCGCCTACCGAGGGTGTTGTAGGGATTTCACCGGCGTCACTCTCCCAGGATAAAACGG
>JAOTRH010465555.1:0-27789 GCA_034768845.1 Heliamphora exappendiculata
GTATTTTGACATAAAATTATTCATACAGTTCATCAAATGAATGAATATTTTATTTATTTAGTTTAAAATAATTTTAAGTAAAAAGCTTAATTTAAAGTCCAACTGCCAAATGAGGTCAATTTTTTTTTTTGAATTTTTAAAAAAATAAGTAAATAATTTATTTGATTATTAATAACATTGAGTTGATTTAGTTTTAAGTCAGTTTGGATTTGGCATAGTTACTTATTGTCTTATTTTATTTTATTTATTTTTAGCTTTAGTTATTTTTTTATTTGATCATTGTTTTTACTTTTTGAGATTTTCTTATTGATATGACGAAAAAGGTAAAACAATTTAACCAAAAAATAAAATTATTCAAAATATTTTAAAAAATAAGTTAAAATAAGCAAATAAGTCTTTTTGTCTTATTATCTAATATATATAAATATATATTAAAATATATCATAACTTTTATTTTATATTTATATATATATAGAACTTGTTAATTTAGATTTATTAAACAATATAAATACTAAATATAAAATTACGTAAAAAATTTCATTACAACTTACATTTAGCTTAAAATCATTTAAAATCGTTCTAAGTCATGATTTATTGACTTGTTTAAAATTACTCTAACACTAATAAAATTCTGACATTTAATTCACTTTAAGTTATAATTTATTACTTATTTTCTTAAAATTATTTTAAACCAAATAAACTTTAACATTTAAATTGCTTTAAAATTTCATCAACAATCTTTTTGTTATTTGACTTAAATTTATTCAAAGTAAAAGTTCAATTTTAAGTTAAATTACCAAGCGAGTCCATCATGTAGCTTTACTCACTGAACATAAAAAAAAAAAAGATTAATAAAAATGAACCTAATTAAAATGGTATTTGGTATTGTTAAAACTAATAGCTTATAGATTATAAATTATAACAGAATTTGTGAGTATTTAGTAAAAATTGTATTTGATAACTGAAATAGAAAAAAAAATATTTGTAATTTATTAAATTGTGAATGTTAAAAATAAATTGTAACTTATAATTAAAATTAATAAACAGAAAGCTATAAGTTGTAAGTTGTAGCCAACAATTTTACCAAACACCTCCTAAATTACCTACCAAAGCCAACCAGATATAGAAGATTAATATCTGAATCCAATTGGATTTACCTACCATGAAGACTGCAGATGGGAACTACTTTATCATTACCCTCCGTCGAGTTCAAAGTGTACAGGGGCAGTTTGGGCTAATTTGTGAGGTTTTTATTTATTTTTTCCTATTTTGAAATAAAAAATTGGTCGAATTTGTTTTTAAATCTTCTCAATGAGAGAAATTAGAAAAAGAAAAACAAATTATCAAAACATAACAAATGCAATAAAAATGAAAATGTAATACGATGTGATTAATCCTTCAAAAATTAGTCAAGTTACTTGTCGATTTATCCGAATATCCTAAATTAGTCAAGTTGCTTGTCAATTTATCTGAATATCCTAAAATATCAAAAATATGTATATATTATAATATATTGGTTTATTTTAACTTATCTTTATTCTTTTTAAAAGATTTTTCACATTTTAGTCAAAAAAAAATTTATTTTTTCGATTCGTATCAATAAAATTAGGAAGTTTGGGCTAATTTGTGAGATTTTTTAATTTTTTATTTCATGAGTAATGTATGGTGATCATATTTAGTAACTCTATCTTACGTGATGTTGCATTTTATATGCGGTGTTTATATTATTTTATGAATTCAACATTTATTTCTAAGTGCAACATGAGATATCTCACTATGTGATAATCAAATGTCATCACAATTAAAGAAGTGGGCAATATTGCATGCAGAAATTATGTGCACAAATTCTGCTACAAACCTCTCACAAGTAAAGTACCCTGTAACTAATGTGGAGCCCATTTCTTGTGACATGGGTGTGAATGGATTTGTATTATTCTTTTATATATATACATGTATATATAAGTCATGTTGGGAGTAAATTTTAAAAATTTTGTTTTTTTTTGCTTTTTTTTTATCTTTGATTAAAATATTTTATGTTTTAATCGTTTTAATTAAATGAATTGAAAAAATAAAAAAATGCTTAAAAATGAAAAAAGAAAGTTACATAATGTAAAAAGTAAGCAATATGACATTTTGTTTATTAACATATTTTAACTTATTTTTATTACTATTAAACTTTTTTTATTGTGATAAAAAAATTTTACTTTTTTGGATTCTACTCGATAAAAGAAGTTGAGAAAAATATAATAATTTTGTCTAAACAATAAGGCGCTGATTGGCTACACTAGCTTCTGGCTTTTTGACTAAAAATAAAAAAATAAAATCAACATGATCCATTTGCAAAAAAAAAAAAAACAGAAAAAGTTAGAACTCAAATTAAAACACTAATTTTTAAAATATTTTATTCAAACTCCTACTTCTTTTAAATGATAATAATATTCTTTACTTATAATTTATTTATTACCCCAATCACCTAAATATAATTATTATTTTGAACTATATCAAAAGGTAAAATTGTCTAATTTTAGCAAAAATAAAAAGGTTAATTTTTTCCCCAAATAATCAAATTCAAAAGAACTAGTATAAAAGCTATATAATTAACTAAATAATTTACTTTGAATTAAACTTAACTTTTTAACTAAAAATACAAAAAAATAAAAAATAAGTTTTAAGCTAGTTGAAAATAAAAAAATAGCAATATTTAATTCAAAGTAAAAGACCATGTCATCATAAAATTAGCTTCACCAACATAAAATAGCACAATATTTATCTTTATCTTAATATATGATGTGTGATATTTTTCATACCTTAATGCAGTGTATAAGAAATTTTTATGTATTAATACTCATGTATTGAGAAAAAATTATTACATAATTATTTTTGTTATTATTTAAGAAAACTAATATATAATTTAAAATCTAGTTGTGTAAAATTTTAAAAATACCATAAATCTTTTTAACGTCAAAGTATAATGGGTTTCTCATATATATTTTGATGCAAAATACGTGAATACGTGAAATTTATCTTATGTATTTTTAAAAAGAAAATTAGTTAAATAATAACTTAGATATAAGAAATTTATTAATGTACAAAATTTTCAACACAATAAAAAATTAAGCATATATGGAGCATATTAATCTACATTATTAAAGTATGATACTTTTTTTATATATTTAATATAAAGCATAAGAAATTCTTTACACATTTTTTTAGATTTGTTGTTCTTAGATTTGAGTGAACAAGCACTCATATATTACAAAGTTTTTAGTGTTATTATTTTAAAAAAAATTTAGAATATAAAAATTTCTCAATTTACCTGCTGAAAAGTGTGAAAGATTTCTCATAATACCTTGATGGTAGATTATGAGAAAATTTTAATATGTATATATTTTTTAATTTTAATATTCTTAACTCTAAGTAAAATATGCATTTCTGTATAATTATTTTTTAATATTTTAAAAACTTTAATTAACACCGTGGAACTTTGTATACATTGACATTAATAAAAGTCTAAAACATCAATTTAAAGGTGTATTAAATTTGTGAAATTTAATAAAAAGTAAGAATTTTTTTAACATAGAGTAATGTTTTATTTGAGTTTGGGCAGACCATTAGGTGCCCTCCTAACTCCACCGATCATTTCGTTTAAAACAGGGCTCTAATCATATTCGGTACACTTCCTTGTCTATGGCAGATTATGAGGTACTTTTGGGCCGTGTTTGTTTTGACGTATTCGGGGTTGAATTGAATTACCGAATAAAGGTGATTTATTAAAAAAATAAATTTATTCTCGTAATATTATTATTATTATGAGTTTTATATTTGTATTGTAAGATTCAAACTGACAGATGAATGAGAGATTATTAATTTTTTATTCATAAAATTATCAATACCAAGCCTCTTTTATATTATTGGTATCATACTCTAAATTATTATTTTTTGTTATTTAACGGTTACAAATAACTACATAATTTTTATTTCATTTTTATTCTATTTTAATTAAATATAAATTAAATTTTTTATTATATACATAATTTCATTCATAATCTACAAGTATACTGAAAAATATGTTGAACTATCAATATTACTAATACTGCATATTCAATTCAATTTTGTCCAAAACAACAAATAAGTTCTTGAAGAACTATATAAGCAATGTACTGTGATAATTTTAATAAATATATAATTATAATTTATATAATATAGGTCACTATTTATTCTATAAGAAAAATAAATTATTATATTTTTATTATAAAATTTATCGTTATTATATTAAATAATAATACTTAAGTAAATTTGGCACATATTACTGTTAGAGCACCGAATAATTACTCGTCGTCAATATGGCCAGACTGGTCCCATTTCTCTGGTCCCTCCCATAAACGCCATTATAAAGCCATTGTACCTCACAGACCAAACTCACTCCTCTCCATCAGGATAGCCCAGAAAGAAGAAGAAGAAGCTCGAAATATCGAGTTTCTGTCCAGAAAGAAAGTGAGAGAAAAAGATTGAGAGGCCGAGAAGGAAGGATATGGAGGGTGGTGTGAGAATGGAAAACGGAAAGGAAAACGCAAAACACCCTTTGCCCCTGGGTCTCGAACACCAACCGTCGCTGCCGCGACCTTCGGCGCCGCTCCGGAAAATAGTGGCGTTGGCTTCCATCGGCGCCGGAGTTCAATTCGGTTGGGCGCTCCAGTTCTCTCTCCTCACCCCTTACATTCAGCTCCTCGGGATTCCCCACAAGTGGGCGTCGTTTATCTGGCTCTGCGGCCCCATCTCCGGCTTGGTGGTTCAGCCCCTCGCCGGCCACTACAGCGACAGCTGCACCTCCCGTTTCGGGCGGCGCCGCCCCTTCATCGCCGCCGCGGCAACTCTAGTCACCTTAGCGATCATCCTCATCGGCTTTGCGGCCGACATCGGACATCTCGCCGGTGATTCTCTCGGCGCCGGTTCAAAGCCGCGTGCCATCATCATGTTCGTCGTCGGGTTCTGGATCCTCGACGTCGGTAACAACCTTCTCATGGCGCCGTCTCGCGCGCTCCTCGCCGACCTATCCGGCGACGACCAAAGGAAAACCCGAAACGCCAACGCCTTCTTCTCCTTCTTCACATCCATCGGAAACGTACTTGGCTACGCCGCCGGTTCTTACTCCCACCTCTATAAGTTATTCCCTTTCACTCGCACAGATGCTTGCACTGTCTACTGCGCGAATCTCAAGAGCTGTTTCTTGATTTCCATCACGCTTTTACTCACTTTAACGATAACGGCGCTCTGTAACGTCCGGGAAGTGCCGTTATCCAGGTCGGAAACTAGTGCAGACGGGAAGAAGAAGGAAAAAACGGTGCCGTTCGTGGTGGAACTATTCGGTGCGTTCAAGATGTTTCCGAAGTCGATGTGGATCTTGCTGTTGGTGACTGGTCTAGGTTCGCTCGCGTGGTTCACTTTCTTGTTGTACGATACTGATTGGATGGGGAGGGAGGTGTTCGGGGGAACGGTGGGGGGAACACTATACGATCGCGGAGTTCGGGCCGGGTCACTGGGGCTGATGCTGAACTCGGCGGTGGCGGGGGTGACGTCGCTGGCGGTGATGTTCTTGGCCCGCGACGTCAGGGGCGGCAACTGGGTGTGGGGAGGATCCAACATTTTTCTCTCGATTTGCTTGGCGATGACCGTGTGGATCACCAAAGCCGCCGAGTCAACCCGGCGGCACGCGGCAGCGGCCGCCTCTGGTGGACCGGATCCCGGTGTCAAGGCGGCGGCGCTCAGCCTCTTCACCGCGCTGGGTATTCCTCAGGCGGTGAGTTCATTTCTCATTTCCCTCGTGCAATTTTCAATTTACCCTAAAATTAGCACTGAATTATCTAAAAGATAAAATTAAAATACGCTTATTGGGTATGTATTTATTAAATTTTAATTTTAAAATAATTATTTACTAATATATCCATTGATGTGTTTCATATCAATGGACACATAGTTGTAAGTAGAAGTATCAATATCAACATTGACAATGATACTGCAACGTAAAAACCTGATTAAATACTAACATTAAATATAATATTTTAAATTATAATTTTAAAAATAAGAGAAAATACTAAGTTATACAAAAATTTTAAAAAAAATTTATTTAATTTCTTTTAATTCAACTTAATTTTATAATAAACTAACGTTGTGTTGTTAGTCACACAAAATCATAATCAGAGTCAAAGATGTGGATGATGTTAGAACTTTTTTAACTGCCACCTCACTAATATAGAAAGTGCATAAATGGAGTTGTAATGATCATTCACTCCAAACCAAGAGCTTATAATAGGTTGCCGTGGAAACCTAGTACATGGATTTTCCAACTTTTTGTTACTCTTTTTGGGTGGGTGTTGTGTTCAATAACCTTAAAAAATTACTATTTGATAATTAATTAATTTACATATCAACGGTAGAGTATTCTTTTTAAAACCAACTAATAATTTTCCTATCTTAAATCACATCATTATACATAGGCTCGTTTGGTTTCTAACTTAAAAACTTGATTATTTAGTTTTTCAGTTTAAAGTCATACAAAAAAATTAGTTATCAAATACACAACTTTTCCTTTTGCATGGTGACCAGGGTATTGTTGGGTTAAATTGCGAGAATTTTTTTTATTTTTTATTTTTATAAATTTTTTTATTTTTTAATTTAAATTTTTAAATTTTTTTTGGATTTTCTTGATGATAAAAACTAATAAGTAAAAAATTTTGGTTAAAAATTAAAAAACTTTTACTAAAGAAAAGACAAAAATAAGTAACATATAGCTTAATTTATTTTAACTTATTTATATTTTTTGAAAACCTTTGGTTAATTTACTTTTCCATCTTATCTCGACAAGAGAAGTAAAAAAATATAATATTCTATTTAAAAATTTACTAAAAATAAAAATAAATAAATAAGCAACTCTGAAATTATTCTAAATGGGTCCTTAAAGCCAATTTTAAACCAAATGGATTTTTTTTATTATTTGGTTAAAAGTCAATGAAGAAAAAAAAATACCCAACTTTCTTATTTCGTTAAAATGATATTTAACTCAGTAGTTAGAGTATTACTTTCTTAGGTTGGTTCAAATCTAGTAAAACTTATTTTAATACGAATGATTAATTGGATATTGAAAAAGTTGATATTTATTATTATAAGTTGAGAGTCTTTGATTAATAATAATTTTACAATATTTTTCTTAATAATTAAGCAAGGCCAGAAGGTCATGGTTCACGTGCTTTGATTCTGTTTTATTAGGAGAAAATAAAATAAAGTAATATACACACATTATTTAAGAATATATTCAATTTATGATTTAAAATTATTTAAAAAGAATTAATATTGACTTTAATTTGGTCATTTACTAGTGAACGGTAAAATTAGTCTCTAAAAATTAGTTAAAGAGCACGTAAACTTCTGTGATGAACACCGGGTATATATATAAATAAATAAATAAAATATATAAAAAATCATTTTTAAAATATTAGTAGTGGTGGTCTAAAGAAATCTTTTAGCTAAAGACTTTTTTATTTATTTAAAAATTTGAAAAAATAAAAAGACCAACTTAATTAATGTTGGGATACCAAACCAACAAGAAAAATTTGAGGATGTTTAACCACTGCATATTCTTTTGTTGATATTTCTTAATCCAAACAACTAAACAAATAAGGGTTTGTTTGGTTTGAATTTTTAAGCTAATAAACCAGATTTTACGTTACTTGTTTCTTGTTTTCGTTTTTTATGATTTTATTTCATGTTTTAATAAAAAAATTTATTTTTTTCAATTCTCGCATCGAGATGACCCCCAAAAAAAGTAATAAAAAAAGGCTAGCAAAAAGATTAAGAAAAAAAAGTCCAAAAAAGAACCCAAAAAATAAAAAAAAAATCTCAACATTTATTCCAAACTGAACCAATATATATGAAATCCATACAAATATGTAATCCAGACACGAGTTTAATAATTTCTTGTATTAAAAAAATGTGATCTATTTATTTTTGCAGATTACTTACACCATTCCCTTTGCCCTGGCTGCCACTTACTCTGCAACTTCTGGTTTAGGACAAGGTAAAGTTTGAACCCTTTTGTAAATTTTTTTTTCTCCTTAAATAGTATTTGGAATAATCATATATAGCATCCTTCTAAGTTTTTTTTTTTTTTTTTTTTTTCCAATTAATCTTTCAGGTCTCTCCATGGGAGTTCTAAATATTTCTGTGGTCATACCACAGGTAAATATGCTTTCTTTCATTATTTTTGTCAAATGCAAGTTAATTGTTAGATTGCTACAAAGGATTTCGACTTCTTATTCGTAAAAATTGACTTAAGAACCTCACTTTACAAAGAACAACTACACTACCACCAGGCAACAACCCCGGTTTTCTTCGTTCTATCGTTACATATCCCACTGTATATGACTCTGATTGATCATTTCCATACTTAAAACTAAAACCTAGATAACTACTCAGAATTTAAAATAAATTATTAAAATTCACTTGGAGTTTGTTCCGCTTCTTATTAAATATGCATCTACACTCTACGGATCACTTTTGGAATAAAATTTTAAGTATTTTTTCTGAGTAGATAAGACTTTTCCTAAATGTTATAATTACATGTCATTGTAGGTTTGAAAATTCTATCTCCTACCTAGCTGCTAAGCTATTTAATTCAAATCCTCTTACTCCTTTAGTTTTTCTATCTTTGTTCCTTTTAATTTTAGTCGTACACGCCATTATATTATTTATTTTTTACCACCACAATCCGCATCATCACTTATCACAAGTGATGAGGTAGATTGGTTATGAAAAAGTAAGAGAAGGAGACTAACTTAAAGTAAACAAAAGATTTAAATTGTCAGCGGTAGTAGCTTAATCATAGCCTACAAACACCTTCTCCTACAAACACCTTCTCTAGCTTTTTTATTTCAAAATTGTGAGTGTCACATCAATATTTTTTTTCTAAGTATTTGAAATTTATAAAGTAATCAGAAAAAACACGTAAGCAACTCGTAACATGTTAATATTATTTATTTGTGGGACCTTATCGTTTTCCTCGACTCAGGCCACATTCGGCCTCTTTTAGTGTCCAACCCTAACACGCCCCTATCAGACTCAAACCCCAATCGGCATTTGTCAAAAAGAGACGGGACGATACACGATCGGTCAAAAATGGGGCATAAGATTAGGGAATTATTATAATTTGACGGGCCGTTTTAGCTGGTAGCTGGTAGGTTTCACATGGCTGGAAAGGCAAGTTGTTTGTGTTTCATTATTGAAAAAGTCCAAAACGCTTTGTCTTGACGCCGTGCTCATGAGCTCAGCTTGGACTTACGGCAAGATTTGAGTTGATTTTAGTTTTGGACGCAAAGGGTGACATAGATGTTTAGACGGACGAGAGGAAAAGAAGACAGAAGAAATCCAATAAAGTAATTGATACTTATCTTTCCATCTCATATAGAATTGTTGTAAGCATCTTTTAATTGTATAGCAATTTTGTTGAGTATATTATGTAATTAAAAATAATTTTATGACCCTTTTTTTTATTTTAATAGTACGTAAATAATATACCTATAGCTTTTTTTAAATAATTCTTTTTTTTTTGTTGAAAAAACTAGATAAATAAACCTTTAGTTCATTTGGGAGGATGGAGAATTAGGTTGAATCTAGTTGGGAAGGAAAGGGTAAGGGTAATTTTTTTTTTTTTTCTTTGAAAGGGGTTTGGATACTCTAGGGAGGGGTTTGTTAGGATTTAGGAGATCCAGGCTGAGCCGGGTTGAGGATGGTCCGATTACAAGCCCATTTCAAATATGCAAGATACAGACCGAATCCAATCCATCAACTAGACGAGCTTCAATCGAGCCTAGGCTGAGCCGAGTTGAGAATATCACAGGTAAGGCCGATTAGAAGCCCAATTCAAAGATTCAATATACGGGCCCGAGCTGAACCCATCAACTAGACAAGGTTCGATCGAGTCCGGGCTAGCCCAAATATATTTGTTTGTTAAAATGGGAAAACACAACCCCATTATTAAGAAGAACGTGTGCAGCATTTTTATCAACAAAATTCAAATTGAACAATTTGACATTAAGCACCAAAATAGATTTTAATGTTCTGATCTTGCTATGATCTGTTGCTGAAACAGTTGCTCGTGTCTCTATCGAGTGGGCCGTGGGACCAGTTGTTTGGAGGCGGTAACCTCCCGTCGTTTGTGGTCGGAGCCATTGCAGCTTTAGTGAGCGGAGTGTTCGCGCTTACGTTCCTTCCGTCTCCTCCTCCTGGCGCCAATGTCGATTTGAAGATCGTTGGCGCTTCCCACTAAAATCTTCGGTTTTGGAGCCTAAATGTGTTCCTTTTTGCCTCAGCTAGTTTCTTGTGTTCAACTACTCGCATATTTCAAAAAAAACAAACAAAAAGTCAGTCTTAGGCAACAATAAGGAGTAGGGTGCCTTTGATTGTTGCTCTAAGAAAATGGAGCAAAAAGGAGGGGAAAAAACAAAAAGGAACAAATGGGTTCTTGCTGGGCCTCAGTTGAAAAGTGTAGTTTACTTGAAAAGAATGTAAATCTGATTTCAGAGGGCCTCTGAAGTCTATATTTATGGTTATAGGCAACTTCCTAATGCAATTTCTCCTAGTCATTTTGTATGGGATTTATGTGTTGGGATTTTTTTCCATTTTCTAATGCAAGGAAACACAATTATGCATACACTAAATGAAAAATTATACAAAGATTTACATAATTTAATCTACACCGGTCTACGTTTACGGGTAAAAAAGATAATTTATTATATTCTTAAAAATGTATAATCATAAAATAAAAAATACTAAAAAATCCAATGCCTAAACTTCGACACCTAAGAAATAAAATTTTATTATTTATGGGTATAAACTACTTCCTAATGAAATTTCTACAAAAGTCATTTTGTATGGGATTTATGTACCACATGAGAACTTCTTTATCTTACCCTGTTTCAAGTGGGGACTCATAATTAGGGTTCGGGATATGTGCTGTGCTCAAATATTGTAATGTTCTTATAGGTTCATAAAATATCAAGTTGATCAGAAATTGATAGTGGTCTAATTCAAATATAATTGTCTTTAAAAAAAATAGAAGAAAATTAAGTTTTCAAAAATATATATTAAGATCACGTGATGCTTTAATGTTTCTGGAACCTCATGATTATATAGACTCTTCGTCTCACACAAGATGATAGTGTGGCTCCTAATGCTTTACCACATGGGTAGGAGCGTGCAAATAATTCAAAATATTCGTGAAGCCACCACCTTTCACTCCTTTCACTCACTCAGTACAATTTATATGAATGAGTAAATTGAGTTGGATAGATTGACTTACAAAAAATAAGATAAGTAAGATGGTTGTGAGTTATATTTTTTTAACTTGTCATCAATTCAACTTAACTTACTTAAGTTTTATTTTAGTTATCATAATCTTGCATATGACAAATTACAATCTCATATATATGTATATATTTATAGTTACATATATTTTTATAATTTATAGAGAAATTTTGGCAAAAATTCAAATATCAATTGATATTTAAAAATTGGTTATATCTATTTTTTTTGTTGATAAAATTAGTCCCACAATATTAGTATTTATTGAAAGTATCATTAAATTACATCTTTAGAAGATTGTATTAACCAAATCTCATCTTAAACAGGAATTAAAAATCTCGTCCCGAAAATTTCTCCCCGCAATCCCCACGACCCTACCTCTGTCATCGGCATTCCCTTCGTTGTCGTTATTCCCAATTGGGGCATCGCTGTCATCACTACAATGCAAATATAACTAATAGATGTATCAAATGATAGTATACCTTGTATTTTTTTATAATCTTACATTACAAACACAACTGATAGAAATATCAGTTGATAGTCTGCATTGGACTATTTCCTAATCTTGCATCACAAATATAACTAATATATATATATGTCAGAAATCTGCAATGAAGGACAACTACGAGGGAGGACGGCAGCAAGGGAGAACGACGCCTTGCTTTCTTCGTAAACTGTTCGCATGCAAGAAGAATGGGGATGAAGTCGGCGGATGTTTAGATGATGACCAAGGGGCAGGCGGTGATGGTAGAGAAGGACGGACATGAAGGCAGTGGAGATTTGGGTGGAAACAACGGCAAGGGACGAGATCTGGCCACGACGGATGTAACTCGTGTCGACAGCGAGAGGCAACTACAGCGACGAAAGACTGGTGGAGCTTCAGTTTTGTAGTGAGAGAGAGATAGAGACGGTACTGCTATAGTAAAAAATGAGAAATATAAATGCAACAGCTAGGGTTTAAATTGTTAGAATTAAGCTTTCTCAAATTCAAATTTCAAATATGATAGAAAAATAAATTTAAATATTTTAAATAGAGATAAATCAGTTATAAGATTTTATCTAAATTTATGATGTAACCAAAATTAGTAAAATAAATATGAAATGACTAAAACTCTTACGAAATCTATAAAAATGATTAATTCTCTAATTTTTCTAATTTATACAAATACATTAGAAATTTGACTACTATTGTTATATATTGTCAGTATTTTTTTAATATATGTTGTAAATGTTATCGATTACTATTATTTTTCTAATTCTTATTATTATTCCTAGTTGGTCTTTTGCTTGATGTTTTAAGTATAATTTTTTCATTAAAAAAAAAGAAATAAATAGTTTTTAGTTTTAGAAACTAATTTTAAAACATAACTCTAATGTTTTTTATAATTTGTAACCCACTAAACCGGCTAATTTAACTATGGGTTGAAACTGTTAAAAAAATTAATCAAATATATTAATGTTGGCGATCACTAAATTAACAACAAATTAAAAAGTATGAATTATTTAAATAAAAAAATTCAATTCATGTTATGTGCTTAAGAGTAAATGTCACATACAGTACTCTTTAACTAATTTTAAATTTATATAATCAAAGTCATGCTGAAATAATTAAAATTTGAAGTTATATAAAACAAACCACAGTTGGTTAAGATATCCATCATAAAACCTAAAATAATCATAATTAAACCTAATATTATTATAACAAAAACCTAAAATTATTATACCTAAAACTAAATAAAAATAACTGAAAATGCACATCTTAGAATTTCCCCAAAACCCATAGGAATATGGGGGGAATAAATATCACAATCAACATTAAACAGGTTTGTAAAAATTTATACAATGCAACGCATGTAGGATGCAGACCATGTGCCAACAAATTTGTGTGGTTGTAAAAGCGCCACCTCATCAAGTTAATTTTTTAAAGTTTGGGTTGCATTTTATAGAATTGATCCAATCGAGGCAGTGCACTTCTCATCAAGTTAATCCCTGTTTGGGCTCATTTCTTTATTCTTTTTGCTTATTTTTATCACTTTTGAATTTTTTTTTGATCTTTTGACAAAATAAGTTTACTTTTTGGAATCGTGTTATAAGATGAATAGAAAAAATAAAATTTTTTGATCAAAAAATAAAAAAATTCATTAAAAACAAAATAAGTAACATAAAATAACATAAAATTGGACTAATTACCTTATTTTAGCTTATTTTTGTTTTTTTTATTTTTTTATATTTTAATAAAAATATTATTTTTTTGGCTCGTTTCAATGAGATGAGTCAAAAAGTATAATTTAATAAAATAATTTAAAAAATATTTAAAATAAAAATATACCAATTAAAATAAGCAATTAAAAAATTAGTCCAAACGAACAGGGTCAGGGACCCTGTTGCGAACTCAAGTCACAGGGTGGAAATTTTATAATTTAATTAAAATTATTTATTAATTTATACTTGATGAGTAGTTAATTTATCTAAAAATAGATCAATTGGGCATTCTTATTCATATGATTGGTGGACATTTAACTTATATTTTATTCTTAAAATTTTATAAATTGGTTATTTTATTTGGAAATGAACATGCTTGAATCATATAAATAACGATATTCGATTAATTTAATTTTTTACACAAATTAATTACTCATTAAATATAAATTAATAAATAATTTTAATTAAATTATAAATTATAAATTAAAACTCAAAATACCGTCACAACACCTTTATTGTGACTTAATTCATAGTAGGTCCTCTGACCAAACAGACCCATTGTTAAATATTTGGGTAAATTACATTGATCTCTCATAAAATTTTTGACAAAAATAAAAAAAATTTGTGGTTTCAAAAATTATACTAACTTCCCATCAGATTTAATTTTCACATCAAATAAACTCAACTATTAAAATTTTTAACAAAAATCACTATCACCACCCCAAAACTACCGCCAAAACCGCCCACACCCCACACCACCCCATCCCAAAACCACTGTTGTCTCTCTCTCTCTGCCTCTTCCCTCTCTCTCTCTCCTCTCTACCGTCTCTTTATCTTGGCGCAGGACCGGCAGTGTGGGTATCGACGGCACTCGTAGTGAGAAATTGGTGGTGATGCCGATCACCTCTCTATCTGTTATATGCCGTCTCTTTTTCCACCACCAATCCCTCACCATCGTCGACCTTCACACTGTCGATTCTTACACCGCCGACTCCAAGAGAGAGAGAGAGAGATGGGGGGTTTGGGGGGAGTGGGATGGTGGTTTTCATGTGATTTTAGGGTAATTTTGGGAGTGATTTTGAAAGTAATTTTGAAATAATTTTTATTAAGTATAGCAAAAATTTTAACAATTTAACTTATTTGATGTTAAAAGTAAATTTTAAAAAAATTAATATAATTTTTAAAATTACAAAAGAAATTTTATTTTTGTCAAAAATCTCATAAAGTCAGTATAATTTACCCTAAATATTAAAGTGCACCAAATTTGTGGGTTGTAGAAGCGCTACCTCATCTGATTCCGTGCTCCAGCACTATCAAACCTAAAGAATCTTGGGCAAATTATTAGTATCACAGCCCTTAGCTAGCTAGGCAGTACTTTTTATAAATAAATAATTATAATTTATATTATATAAATTATTTTTTAATAAAAAAATTCCACAAACACATCCCCGTGTTGCCTTATTATTATTCTTCGTTGACACATTGATAGTGAATTTTCTCTTACTTTGTGCTAGGTTGCTTATTTTATTAATTTTTAATAAATATTTTTTTCATGGAGATAACAGGAATAGCATAGAAGATTGTGAAAAAATGAGAAAAAATGTTGGGAGGACTCGAATAATGTTAAGATGATAAAGTTATTTTAATTAATGAATGTGGCATAATTATAAATATTAAATATAAATAGAATTTAGTGAAATTTATTATATTAATATTTATTGTTGTGCTAAATTATTAACAGATTGATTTATTAAAATAATTTGATCACACAATTGTTGAAAAGTGAAGAAATCTATCATTGTGACAAAAGAATCAAAAGGTCTTGCAAAAGTATTGATAGTCATTTTAATAGATTGAATAATAAATGGATCAAAATGAATGACGAATCAGTACGATATCAATCTATAACAATATTGCAAAGTAATCAAAGACAAATTTATTAAAATTAATGACCGATCGATCGGTCTGGATTGGAACGGTATTAAGTAAGCTAATAAAAGTTGCAATTGTTCATTATTTTGATTTAATTTTCTCATATTACTTTGTCCTAAAACACTACTATTACATTCTTTCAAAAATTATAGTGAAAAATATGAATTCGTTGACATAGGCATAATTTGTCAAACTACATAAATACGTGTCTTGTTTATTTAATTGTTTTTTTTTTTGTTCTTTTTATGACTTATGCATATTTCGTGTGGTGGAATTGTCTACAATGATTAATTTCTAACAATAAAATTGACCCGTTTGAGATAATTGCTTATGTGAGTATTTTATATTACTTTTTTTTTTATGTGAATTTTTTTTTATTATTTAATTAAATTATTACATTTTTTAACTTTTTTCATTGAAATACTGATCAAATTTAGAAGGACAGTTCAGGAAAAAAATAAAAATAAGTTAAAATATGTCATAAGTTAAATTTTATATTATTTTTGTCTTTAGTAATTTTTTTTATTTTTTTGATCAAGATTTTTTACATTTTTGTTTTAACTCAGCGAGATTATTCAAAAAAATAAAAAAAATTTAATCAAATGATAAACAAAATTCTAAAAAATAAAGATAAAAATAAATAAAAAATTAAAATTTAATCCAAACAGAACCATTATTAATTTAATTTTAAAGTGATAAAATGCACCCGTGTACCTCTTTTGACTTTTCCTCCAACCCACCTTAATATTTTGACCAATAAAAAAATGTGCGTTTTGTTTACCAATTTTACCCTCATAGTTGGTAAACAAAACGCATATTATCATGATTGGTTACTAAAACGCAAATTAGTAACCATGATTGGTTACTAATTTTCTTTTTTTTTTCATTAAAAATGTAAAAAGTTCAACATAATTTGTTTGATAAAAAAAATAAAAAATAAATAAATAAGTCAAAAAATCTAATCAAAATATCATTTTTTAAAATATTTTATTCGAACTCACATCACTTTTTAAATACAATAATACTTCTCATTCATATCTTATTTGCTACTGTTGTAAACTATATATATAATTTTTATTTACAATTGTATAAAAAGGAAAAATTGTTTAATAAATAAAAAAATTAACCTTTTACCCAAATAATTAATTTCAAAAAAAATTAATTTAAAAATTATTTTACTAATCAATTTATTTTGAACCAAATATTTAGCTTTTTAATTATAAGTACGAAAATGTATATTAAAAAATAAAAACTAATAGGGGCTAAGTCCAATTTCTTTTGGGAAGATTTTTAATGCACACACATACCTTCCACCTTATTCTTTACATATTCAAGTATTTGTACATTACAAGTGCATTATTGCATGTTATAGTTTTATTTTAATTTTTTGAAGAGATTTTAAATAATTGTTGATTGCATCTATTTTTTTAGGCAAATTATAATGCACTTTTGAAGTGTTATATAGACGATAACACGTAGTACTTGTGATAAATAAAAATATTCGATACCCAATTAAATAAGTTTCTTTTATTTTTCACTTAATCAAATAATTATATTATAGAACTACCGAATAATTATTTTTTTATACGTACTAATATTTGTGTTATAAATATATTCATGAATGTGATAAATATGAAAGTAATTATTCGGTAGCCTCTAAGCACCATGTGACATTGTGTATGCGTTGCTCTCATCAATCATATAGCGAAAAATGTTCTGAATATTACAATAGTGGCCCACCCTTGTTAGATAGGTGAGAGACAACAATGACTCATTTAATATATATCGATATTTTTTGTTTATCGAGAATACTATGTAAACGATGTCACATAATACTCTGAGACCTCGTTTGTTTCGACGGATTATTAGTTCGTTCGAACTATTAGTCCAGAGTATAGTACAATTCGATATTTGTTAAGTCTCCGAATTAGTTATTCGGACGAATTGTTAGTCCACCATATGAGGGATAATTAGTGAGGAAGGGAAATGTGAAATTAAGAAGTGAATTTAAATTTTTTTTAAAAATAATAAGAATTATTAAAATATTAAAATAAATAACATGAAATTTAACTTATTAATTTATTTAAGTTAATTTTAAAATAAATTAACTTAATACAATGGTAAATCATTATCTAGTCCGTTATTTAATTCTATTCAATTCAAACATATAAAAATTTAAAAAAAAATTACAGAAATGCCCGTACACTATTTGCGAATATCACTTAACCTCCCTAAACTAAAAATACATACAAAGTGACCCCTACACTATTTATTTGTATTATTTTGTCCCATTCTCTAACTAATTTGCTTGTGTCACGGAACCCTAACGGGAGGATAAAGTGATACAAATAAATAGTGTATGGGCACTTTGAACGAATTTTTAGTTCGTGGGGATTAAGTGGTATTCGCGAATAGTATATGAGTTTTTCTATAATTTTTTTAAAAATTAATTTCACATCACTACTGATCCTAGCTCACCACTAATTCAATCCAATTCAGTGCAAATTACCGAACGAGCCCTAGAACTGCTCAATAATTTTTTCAAAGATGATAAGTATTTATAATCTATCTAACCAACTTCACCAATAAATAAATGTTATATTAAAGCAATTACTTCATATCTTATGAAATATTGCTCTATTTTAATTTGAATTATACATTTGCGTGAATTTTATCACTTTATTTGTTAAACTTCACACCACAAATTAAAATAGGACATGAAATTCTTTTCAAAAACTTATGTTGCCATTCCCCAAACCCTCTCCTATCACCACTCTTTCCTTCTCTTCCTCTCTTTTTTATGTTTTTTTTTTAATTTAAAAAAAGTGGTTTCTTCTTATCCTTGTATATTTATAAACTGTCTATACGCATAGCAAAAATCTTTTCAAAAACTTATAATGAGTTTGCTCTCTTGTTTGTTGAAAAGAATGAAAAAGTACTATTTTTAATTAACTTCCGTTTCACTAATTGTTTATTTTATTTTAAATATATTTTTTATTTTTAGTGAGTTTTTTATAATTTAATTAAATTATTATACTTTTTCGACCATTCTCATTGAGATAGTTTGAAAAAATAAAAAAACTTTCATTAATAGATGAAAATGTTTAAAAAGACATAAATAAATCAAAATAAGCTAATAAGTCTGGTTGTGTGCTGCTTGTTTTTTCTTTAGTTAATTTTTTCATCTTTTTAATGATATTTTACTAGTTTTTTTTTATCGAGAAGATTTAAAAAAATGAATGATTCTAGTCAAAAATAAAAAAGTAAAAAATTGACCAAATAAGAAAAATAAAAACAAATATTTATCCCAAATATGACCTAAATGATGAAAAACACATTTAAAATAAAAAAGCAAAAAAAAAAAAAAAGAATTGCTGTATTAATTTATGACTCATTTTTGTTTTTTTCATCAAAATTTTTATTTTTTAGTTACTTTTTTTTTTTATTTTTCTTGTTAATATTATTAATGGGATGAACTAAAGAAGTAAAAAACTTTGACTAAAATATAAAAGAAAGTCTACTAAAAGTAAATATAAACAAAATAAAATAAATAAATAATTTATTATCTGAAACAGAGCTTTATTTGTTGGTTCTAAAAAATTAATTTAAAAGATTTTGAATAAAAACTGGAAAAAAAATCGATTCTCAAGAAAAACTATTTTAAATGCTGCACACTGTTGTCTTATGGGATGGAACAGTTGTTCCATTGTGGAAAATTGCCAAACAGCCCTTATTGGATGCTGGTTCAAGTCTCGCTCATGGTGGGCTTTTGAGTTGATTTCGTTCACACACGTGTAAGGGTAAGAGATATTGGAGATATTGGAGATATTAAGGGGTTTATTTAATTGTTCGAGGATAAAATAACAGGTTTAGATTTTGAGAAAATTATTGTCAGTAATTTTTAATTTTTATTATAAATTTTAGTTATAATTTTTTTTAAATATTAATAATTTTTTATATAATTTATAATTATTTTTTTATTTCAGCTATAAAATATAATTTATAATTTTTACCAAATACTCATAAGTTTTTCTATAAATTACTAATTTCAATAATGTTAAATACCACCTTAATTGTTTGAAAATAAAATTATAAATATAAAATTGCAACACGTATAGAGATATGTAAAAAATTCAATAGATACGAATCTTGATATATAATCTTTAGTTAAAATTATTTTTTGTTTTTTTACAAATATAAATAGATGTTGTCATATTGATATAAAAATAGATAAGTGAAATAATTTGTTTATCGATTTGTCTTGGAATGTTTATAGTATTGTTGTAAATTGATGGAGATCGATTAATTTATTTGTCGATCCAACAAGTATATTAAAAAAAGCAACGTACTTACTTTTGCAATCTAGAGTTTTATCTTTTACTTGCCTAGTAAAGATGAAGTAATTATTTGGTGTTCATCGAGTAATATATATATATATATATAGTAATTTTATGTAGTATTCTTACTTATAATATTGTAATAATAAGTTTTATAGTAGAGATATGTTGACTCGGTTAGTCATTTTTATTAAGTAATTACGAGACAATAAATGACTCCTATAGCATAAATTGCAAGCATTTATTTATTAAGAGTATTTTACATAGTATTTCAAAAATAATTAATAATTAACTTGCTACATGATTAGGTGAAAGTACTGCCTAATCAATGTCATAAGAATCCAAGATGGTCCAAAACTATAAAGCATGAGTATTTAAAAAATGTTGCTATTGGATGCATATTGGGTATAGATACGAATATGATACGATAAAATTTGTACTGAAAATGTCAAAAAAGTATTGACTATTTTTCTAATTGTTGAGTACAAAATTAGTATGTTTTTTACGCGACATCGAAACATTTTGGATATAAAAATATGTGAGTTTGGATTTATATGAATTTTTTAAAATTAAAATAATACAAGAGTAAATAATTATATATTGTCTCTTTTGATGGAAAAATAATTTTGAGTGTTAAAAAGCATAACTTAGATAAAAATGCTAAAAAATTAAATTTGTATAAAAAAAATACATATTCAAATACTTTTTCTAAGTTCTTGCAAGTGTCAAAAACAACTTTCAACCAATACAATTGCCTTCGTCTAACCCAATAAGTATTTCAAACTAGCAATAGTCAAAAACACAACTTTGGGACCTAATATTTTTTTATAATTTAACATTTATTAACCTAAAAATAATTTTTAAATTTAGCATATATATAATATAATGCTAAAAATACAGATAAAATAAATTACCCATTATACTATAATCGTACTCGTATTTTATTTTTAAAAAATTTCATCACACAATATACTCGTATTCGTGCGCCTCGCCCCTTATGCTTTTTAATTTCAAAACCTTTGAATAATTACTATATGCACTATTAATTTTACACAATATATTCATACTTGTATGAGTCCCTTCTCGTATTTTTTAGTTCCAAAATTATTAAATAATTACCATATACGCTAATAGTTTGACCCAACATCACACAATGTACTCGTATTTGTTGGCGTTCCCCCTCTACTTTCTAGTTTCAAAATTATCAATTAATTACTATTAAAATTATTAAATAATTATTATATGCACTATTAGTCTCACCAACAACTAAACAACTCTGCAAATTATTAGTTATTTTTATAGTATTATATAGATGATGTTATATAAGTTATTTTTTATAAATAAATAATTATAATTTACATAATATAAATTATTTTTATCTCTTAATTATTTAAGAAAAATAAATTATTCTGGCCTAATTATAAAATTTATTCCACTATATTAAATAAAAATAACAAATAAACTTGGCGCATGATGGTCCGAAAACACGGAACAATTACTCCAAGAACTCATCATTATTCCAAGTACTATCAATTCACTGTCAGTAATTGAATGCCACCTGCACCCGACATCCAAAAATAATGTACACTAATTATTCGGTAGTACGAGTCTATTGAGAATACTATGCGGCAGTATTACCGTGATATTTTTTGTCGGATTATGCAAAAAAAAAAAAAAAAAAAAAAAAAAAAAAAAAAAAAAAAAAAAACATTTTGGATAAAATAAACAAAAAAATATTTTAGGTTAAGACGTTCAATTGATAGGAGAAAAACAATGGTGCTGTATGGTTATATTGACTTATTTATTTGATTTATAATTAAAATAAGTTAAATAAATAGGTCTAATACCGTGATATTGGGCCTATTTAGGTAAACTTATTTATTAGTTTATTAATTTATTAGTTATAAATTTATTTATTTTATTTATTAGTTTATTTTTATTTATTTTTGTTCTTTTTAATATTTTAATGAAATTTTTTTATTTTTTTAATTTATCTCAATGTGAAGAGTTTAAAAAATATAATAATTAGATTAATTTGTTTTCAACATAAAATATTTTATAATAAAAAATTTTTTTTATAAAAAATAAATTTATTCTTTTTATTTTTTAGTATTTGATTAATTTTTAAAAAACATTTTTTAAAAAACAAATAATAAAAAATTTAATCAAATTACAATGCTATTTTATTATAGTCTACCACTGCCACCATTCTTACCATTACAACCACTATCTTCTACAACTTTCACCATTCGCCTACACCGTCATCACTCTCAACATTGTCCATCACTGTACTGTCACTGAGGTAGTCGTTGTTACCACTCTCATCGTCTTGATCATTGCTTTTTTTATTGGTATCTATAATGATTTATTCTTTTTTGTGTAAATTAATTTATGATTTTTATTATAAAATATTTTATATTTTTTTATCAAATCAAATACTAAAAATAAATAAAATATTTTATAAAAAAATATTTTACATATAAAGAAATCAAACTTTAATGTACACTAATTTTTTTTTTCCTAACCAAAACTACTACATAGATGATGGCCCATGATAATTTGAAATTACTCATAAATTTTACCAACAATGGCTCTGTTTGGGCTAAATTCTTTTAATTTTGCTTAATTTTATTTTTTTATTTTTTGAATTTTTTCCATTTTGCCTAAAGTTTTTTAATTTTTTGAACTGTCTTAATGAGATGAAGCAAAAAAAGTAAAAAAATTAATTAAAAAATTAAAAAAATACACTAAAGATGAAAATAAGTAATATAAAATTTGATTTATTATCTTATTTTCATCTTTTCAAAAAAAAATTTATATTTTAATCAAAAAAATTATTTTTCTGGCTCATCTTAATAAGAAGAGTCGAAAAATATAATAATTTAATTAAATAATAAAAAATTATTAAAATAAAAATAAAAATAATATAATAAATAAATAAGTAATTATCTCCAACGGTCCCAATCAAACCTCCTCATCAGCCGCGTGGAATCACCCCCGTTAGCATTCTTCAAAGGACATGAGGCTTCATCATCCACCGTCAAATAGAGCAGTGGCAGAATAATTATACTTTTTAATTCTTCTTCTTTTCTTTTTTTTTTTTTTCCTTTTGTTTCCTTTCTGTTTCGAAGTTAGGCTTATTGGCAGCTCAAAGTCTTCAATTTTTAGGTAAAATTAAGAGAAAAGTTAATGATAATAATAATAATAATAATAATAATTAATAATACAACTGGTAAAAACGTAAAAAATTTAAAAGTTAAAATACTTTATTCAAACTCTTATTATATTCTAAAATACAATTATATCACTGTTAAATAACATATTTACTTAACTAATGTTAATTATATATAATTTTTATAATTAATTATATTAAAAATTAATACCGTCTAATTTGAAAACAAAAAAGAAAAAAATTACTTTTTTATCCAATTAACTAATTTTAAAAAATTAATTTAAAAATTAATTTACCAAATAATCTCTTTTAAATATAATTTAATTTTTTTTTAATCAAAAATACAAAATAAAAAAAATATTTTTAAATTAGTTCTCAATCACCCACTCAACAGCAAAAATGAATTGAGAGGGATTTGCCTACTCTTTGGGACAATTTATATTCCACATCTGCGGGGGAGAGGGGGGCGGTGCAACTGGAAGATTTCTAAAAAAATACAGTTATTATTGAAAATTATCTGTTAGTAAAATCTCACTAATTGAGAAATTTATCTCTATGTGAATCTTTGTCGTAATCTATATTAAGCGTGTGTGAAGCCTATTTTTTTGTTAGGATTTCACTCATAACCCGACTCGTTCCAAAAGCATTATAATTTAAAATAATTTTTTTATGAGGCTTAATCCGCTATGGCTCCGGTTTGGTTTGTATTTTTAGATTATTTTTGTATAATTTCTTCTTTTAACTTTGTGAAGAATTCAGTCATAAAAATCAATAATCATTATTTTGGCTGTACAGTAAAATTTATTTATTTGTAATAAATACTAAAAGTCTATTTAATAATATTTTATGATTTATAGCCATAATTAAATAGAAACGCAGTTTCATCATATTAAGAAAAAAAAATCCGATGATTGGATTACTTCCATCAAAATCTTCCACTGATTGATCTCTCACCAATAGATCCTTATATAATATTTAAATATTTAAACAAAATAAATTTTTGTTCATTAGAAGAAAGATGGAAGATTAGGTTGAAGAAATTTGAGTAGGGAAAAGAGCTTCTCTCAGCACTTTTGGGGACCTGATTGGTACAATTCAGGCATTTTTTAGGGTTAAGAATATATCCACTTTCATGATTTATGTTGCTCATTTTATCTTTCTTAAAATATAAATTATTTTCATAAAAAATTAATTCAATTATATATCATTAATTATCATAGCAAATTACATCTATTTAGAAAAAATTAACATAATATGTATTTACTGTTCATTTCTTGAAAGCAAATTTTATTTAGCAAGACACTTAGACCCTCTTTGTCTTGAGGGATTAGAGAAGGAGGATTAAACTAAAAAAAAATTCTTCTCTTGATGTTCTGAGTTTCATATTTATATTGCGAGACTTGAACTAACAATTCAAAAAATAATGAATTACTAATCTCTCATTCATAGTATTAATAGTACTAGATCCCATTGGTATTATTAATATTATAACTCTAGATTATTTTTGTTGGGAATTAGAATACGATCACTAATTCTATCTAAAATCAACCATGCACGAATGCACAAATCACAAAATAATTATGAAGAAGAAAGAAAAACAAACAATCACAATATCACATATATGATTTGCGTAGTTCGACAAGACATGTCTACGCCAATGGGATCGCACTTCACTATATTAATTGGAGGATTACAAAGAGGAATGATGTTCTTGACTTTCTCTCAGTCTTTCTAGGCTAAAACATAGCAATACGCTCTAATGAAAAGCCCTTTAAAGTTAAAACATAATCATAACCGCTACACACAAAAATTATTCCGCGACAGTTCTGCTCAAACGGACTACTAACCGCTTGGGTTGTTACTAATCCAAGACTCCTTGACATACAATTCCACTCGAACTAACTACTGATCGCTCGAGCTGTTTCTAGTCCGAGACCATCCCGTGTTTACCCGCTCGAGCGGTCAATCCAAAATTGTGATTTTTCTTCAACACTCAACAATTTTTCCTCCTTATTTAATAGTAGATATAACTTTACAATTTTTATCTTATTTTTTATTCTATTATAAACAAATGTGAACTAAATTCTCACCATATACATAATTCTATTAATAATTTTTTAATATAAAAAATATATGAAGCCTCAGTACTACTAATCTCTCGAAATAATAAATAAACCATTATTAATATGTAATTATCTATTAACAAAAATAATAAAATAAATAATTTAAATCATCAAAATAAATTTATTTTGAATCCAAAATAAGCTACACTCCTCTAATTCAGTCCAATAATAGAGTGGAGAAGTGATGTTCCTTGTTTTATTTAGGAAAGGGAAGTAGAAGTGATAGAAAATGAAAGGCTTGAGAGGTCAGGGAAGACTAGTTACTTTCAGCCCCATGACTTATGTTCATTCATGTTTTGATATTAACGCCTGTTTGTCTTTTAGATAAAGATAAGACTTTACTAGACAATATGTAATTAGTTTTATTTTTTGTTTATTTTCAATCTCAACAAAAAGATTTTATCCCACCTAACTCTTTAACCGTTAAGGTATTATAATAATTTTATTTTTTAAAAAAAGTAAAAATGTTTGGAATGTGTAGGGGTTTTTTTTGAAAAAAAAATTTAAAAAAAAGTTAATTGACTTTTTAGAGAAACCAAACAATTTAACTTAAAATTTGGCTTTTTTACTAAAAAAAAACGTCAACTTTTAAGTAAAACCAAACATGAGTGTGCGCGGTACAAACTGTTTGGACTTGTTTGATGTAATCAAGACCAAATGAACTGGCCAAATACTGATGACTCCAAACAGAGTATGGACCGGACTCCTTGTCTTCCGAACTCACTAGATGCTCCTTACTCTACCGCCGAACACCTGCAACCACCAAGAACACCGTTAGCATCTACCGGCCAGTTATGGCCGGGAGGCACTCTGACGCTCAAGTTAGATATCTCTCTGAGAGGTTTCTAAGCAAGAGTTTTGGGGTTAAGAATTGCCTCTCTTTGTATATGGATCAAGACTAGTGGAGGCTGAATCATCTTAGGATTCTGCCTTCTACCAGTTAGAATTTGTTTCATATCTTGATGTGATTTGATTCTGATTTGCTTCTATCATTTTCATCCGACCAAAACCGTATTGGAGAAGGTATCTTGTTGAGATATCTTTCCTATTGAGGGACCGACACGGGCTTTCCCTGGTTCGGGCTGACCCTATCTAGGGTGGGCCGGACTAGCAGGGCCCGAACAATAGTGGGTTCGGGCTTCTTGGAGCACCTAGACAAGTCCATTTTGGGCTGATCTTCCTTTTTGGGTCTTGGGTCCCAACTATTTGGTTTGGGCCTTAGGCCCAATACTTTTGTCCACCCTCAACTGCCCCCCAGCTTTGGTTCTTGCTCGGCTGATCTGCTCGGTGAAGAGCCATAGTTTTGATTATTTTCTCGGTCATCAGTCATTTGTATGGTGTATGTCCGGCTGTACTATTCGGTACATGTGTTGGGTAACTGGAGTCCCAAGGGGTGCTGGATTTGTTCGGAGGGCCCTGATCGGGCCTCCGTGTGATAGTTGGGTGGCCAACCCCTTGACATCCTGTCATGAATGGTTACGGCTGGCCTCGAGCCTTGTGTTGGGTGACGTGGCGCACCCTGGTTGGCATGCGGAGGCGGTGGTAGAGTAGTTCGGATAAACTTCGAACTTGGCCTTTTTGTACTCAAACATCCTAAGTATGGGATTACCATCCGCACTAAGGGCTTAAATAGTTCGGATGAACTTCGAACTTGGCTTTTTTAGACTTAATCATCCTAAGTATGAAATTAACATCCATACTAATGGATCGATGAGTTCGGATAAATTTCGAACATAGCCTTTTTAGGCTTAATCATCCTTAGTATGGGATTAATGTCCATACTAAGGGAATAAATAGTTCGGATAAATTTAGAACTTGGCATTTTTAGACTTAATCATCCTAAGTATGGGATTAACATCCATACTAAGGGATCAATGAGTTCGGATAAATTTCGAACTTAGCCTTTTTAGACTTAATCATCCTTAGTATGGGGTTAACGTCCATACTAAGGGAATAAATAGTTTGAATGAACTTCAAACTTAGGCTGCTGAAGAAGTTTGTTGTGCTGGCCCTGTGCTTGCCTTGCCATATTCGATGTATGCCTCCCAAGTTTTTGTTATGCCGAACTCACGATGTTTCACCCTCTTATTATACCTTTTGGCAAGAGTTTGCTGGTAGGCTACCAATTTAATGGTGGCCATCGCCCTACGCTCTTCGGCTAAATCAAGATCCAAGGCCAGTGCCTTATCATTGGCTCCGGGAGTACTAGCCTCTGTTCAGATTTTCGATAATCCGATCTCCAATGGTAGAACCATCTCAACCCCATAGGCTAGGGAAAAAGGGGTTTCACTCGTGGACCTTCTTGGAGTAGTTCAGTAAGTCAACAGAACTGAGGGCAGTTCTTCGACCCATCTTCCTTTAGCAGCATCTAGTCTCTTCTTGAGTCCGTCAATGATAGTCTTGTTGGTGGCTTCATCTTGTCCATTACTTTGAGGGTATGCCAGAGTGGAGAAGTAATTCTTATTCCCAAGTCCCGAACAAAAATTCTTAAATAGAGAGCTATCGAACTGAGTACCATTGTTGGAGATAATTGCTGGGAGGATGCCAAATCGGGTGATGATGTTCTTCCACGTGAACCTCTTCACATCAACGTTCCTGATATTGGCCAAGGGCTCAGCCTCCACCCATTTAGTGAAGTAGTCCGTGGCAACAAGGAGGTATTTCCTGTTGC
>JAOTRH010465566.1:0-27785 GCA_034768845.1 Heliamphora exappendiculata
AAAACAAAAGTTATTGAGAGGGATCAAGTTCTGATCAAAGCCACGTGAAGCACACGTAGAAGGCCGTACAGAGTAGCAGTCCTTTTCAGCACGGCATATATCTCAGCATATCTATATTAGCTCGGATAATAAGCTGAGGTGTGCGGTAGTATGTTAGGGCTCTGGATATTTCAAAACGTAAGACCCGAGCTCAGGGGGAGTTCGGCCCCAGCACCGAGGATATGGTGCTCGGCACCGCTACGAGGAATGCTCGGCACTAAATAGCCGTGCAACACGAATTGTCAGAACCCTAGGCCGAGCTAGATGGTTGTTATTGAGGATCGTGTCCCGCGATATGCATATCGGAAGAGTGATGTGATGATAGAAGATTAGTTGCAAGTAGGCCTATTCAGGGGCTAGGACACCCAATAGGGAAGGCTTAGCCCTAACCCAAATTATGCCTGTAGTCTAGCCCAAGCGAGATCTGAATGCTGATGGACATAGGACCTGACAAAAGGCACTTGCAGAAAGATCTTGCAGAGATATATAATGATGGCATTGATAAGTCACCATCAAGATATTAATTGTTATGCATAGATCAGAGAGAGGAAGTACAACTCGACCTGCTTGGATCGGGTGGGACTCTACAAGCGGGTCAAGTATATTTCTATCTATAAATAGCCAACACTTTTAGAAGGAAAGGTATGCTCTCTTAACTAAGCCAAAACTATGTCAAAATACTCTATCAAGCTCTTTCTTCTCTCTAAAATTCCTTGCCTAACTTGATTGTTGGAGGGTCCACCGGTATAAAGCCACTAGCGGGCAGCTCACCCATTTCTTGTGCAGGCGTACATGTGGAGTTCCATCCCTGACACCTCAGCCAGCTTGGACGGGACCAGTAGATTCCAATCCTTCTCCTCTACAATTTGGTGTCGTCTGTGGGAAGCTACAGAACACCTCCTTGGCTAGTATGGGGGGAACCACGATCGTGAAGAGCTGAGAGAGCCACGCGCACCACGCGCAGAAGCATCGCACGCAACTCATCGTAGAAGAGGACACCTTGTGCACTCTGAAGTTCACGTTGGTGGAGCCAGGGTCGACCAAAGGAGAGAACGTACCCAAGTGGGGGGTTCTCGTGAAACAGCACCTTCTGCTGGAGGTTACCCCCCACGTTTCACGGTGCAACAAATGCTGGAGCGGTATTAGGATGAGCTGAACAAGAGGGACCAGCAACTGGTTAGGGTCCAACAAGAGCTTCACGAGATGAGGGCTCAAATGAACCGGCGCTCGCCAGGAGCCCGATCTGAGCATGAAGAGGTCAACTGTGAAAGGTCCGACCGTGATCGGAGGAAAGGCGTTGCTCGGCCTAAGGCAAGCCGTAGCTCGAGGAGGGATCCTCGACTTGCTCAACGAGAAGATGACCCTTAAAAGAGCCATGTCTTGGGCTCCAAAAGGGGGAGACAAGGGAAAACCCAAACCTCCAGTAACACCCATGCACCAGGCGTGCGCCTTCATGAGCAGCAACGGTAGGCGGGCAGGGAGATCGGGAGTGCGAAGGAGAAAGAAGAGCTTAAACAGTGGCTGAACCTTCAGCTCGAGGGGAGGTTACAGCTGACCACGGGAAGGTCGACTCAGGACGTAGCCTGGAGGGCATTGAAAAAAATATCAGGAAGTTCCAAACCCCCAAGTTTAACTTGTATGATGGGAAAACTGACCCCATGGGTTATATTCGGCATTTCAGGCAGATGATGGCGCTCTGGAGTGGAAATGATGCCCTGATGTGCTGGATTTTTCCCTCCAATTTGGGGGAGGTGGCCCTGTGCTGGTTCGACAAACTATCCGCTGGGACAGTGGGAAGTT
Organism: Heliamphora exappendiculata; assembly: GCA_034768845.1. Lineage (NCBI taxonomy): Eukaryota > Viridiplantae > Streptophyta > Magnoliopsida > Ericales > Sarraceniaceae > Heliamphora > Heliamphora exappendiculata. The sequence goes on from JAOTRH010465566.1 coordinate 1,840, forward strand.
GGAGGCAGCTCGCCGAGCTGTTCGCAGCTAGGTTCATCACGAATAGCCGCCAGCCCAAGGAGATTGACTCCCTGCTCGGCTTGAGAAAAGCCGAGAATGAAAGCCTGAGGTCCTATGCTCGGCATTACTGGGAGACCTTCAACGACATAGACGATTGTAACGAGCATCTTGCCGTGACCTCCTTCAAGCTTGGGTTGGAAAAAACCCATAAATTGAGGCACTCGTTGACCAAGAGGCCAACACAATGCATGGTCGAGCTGATGTTGAGGATAGAGCAGTACTCCAAAGTTGAGGAAGACATGGGAGACGTGAGTAATGAAGCCCCTACCCAGGAAGCACAAAAGGAGGTTCGAACAGAGAAGAAGGAGAACAAAAAGGCCAAGAAGAGGCCTGATCGGGAAAAAGAGCGCCAGAGGCCCAACGAGGTATATGAAGTGGCCAACACCGTGTTCAAAGAGCCCATTCACAAGCTCCTCGACCAGATTAAAGACAAGCCATGGTTCGTCTGGCCGCCCAAGATGTTCACTGACCCGAGCAAATGGGATGAGAAGAAGCATTGCGCGTACCACAGAGAGCATGGGCAATACACAGACCGTTGCCGGACCTTCAAACGGTTCTTCGAGGAACAGGTGAAGGCAGGTAACCTCGGGTAGTTCATCAACAAAGAGAAGACCCGGGCTGAGTAGCATGCTAAAGCCAAGCAAGATAGAGGAGCAGATGAGCCAATGTGAGTTATTAACGTTATACACGCTGCCCCCAGGCCAGAGAAATCAAACGAGACGCGGGGTCAAAGCCGAAAGAGGGCACATCGCGAAGTTATGTAGACCCAGCTCGAGCAAGCTGATCCGGGCAAAAGAAAATATCCGAGTAGTGAATACTTAGCTAGAGACTTAACTTTCACAGATGCCGACCTAGAAGGGGTTGAACACCCTCACAATGACGCGCTCATTGTAACCCTTCCAATAGGGAGGTATGACGTTAAGTGTATCCTGGTCGATCAAGGGAGCTCGGTGGAGGTAATGTATGCCGACCTCTTCTATAAGTTAGGGCTCAAGAGGGAGGGTTTGCTGAAATGTCATACCCCATTGGTCGGGTTCAACGGTCAGCCCGTCCTACCAATGGGAAGAATCACATTGCCAGTCAGGGCGGGCTCCGAGCTTAAGATTATTAAATTCTTGGTAGTGGACGTGCCATCGCCATATAACGCTATAATGGGGAGGACTTGGCTCTATTAGCTCAAAGTCATCTCCTCACCCTATCATCAAGTCCTGAAATTCCCAATTTCCAGGGGCGTGGAATCGATCAGAGGAGATTAGTGTTTTATGGCGGCCATCCGAGGACAAGCAAGCTCATCTAAGGAGGAGCAGATGTGCATACTCGAAGCACAAGAAAAACCAGTCCTGGAGGACGTTGGGAGGAAGCCAACAGAGAAAGTCACGGATCCTCTAAAGAAAGTCATGCTCGGCGGTGATGACCCAGACTGTTTCTTTTTGCTCGGCTCCAACATGGCCGAGCAAGAGGAAACCAGCCTGGTAACAATCCTCAGATCAAATGTGGAGGTATTCGCTTGGACTCCCTATGAGATGCCGGGCATTGATCCCGAGGTGATGCAGCATAAGTTGAATGTCAGTCCTACACACAACCCATTGTCCAGCGCGGGAGGAGGTCCTCCGCTCAACACGCAGAGGCCGTAGCAGAGGAAGTTGAAAAGTTGCTCGAGGGAAGGGCAATAAGGGAGGTGCAATACCCCCAATGGCAGTCAGACACTGTGGTCGTGAAGAAGAAGAATGGGAAGTGGAGGGTCTGTGTTGATTTCACCTCCCAAATAAAGCTTTTCCTAAAGATTCTTTCCCACTTCCCAAGATTGATCAGTTAGTGGACTTGGCAGCCGGGCTCGGAACGATGAGCTTCCTGGACGCATATAGGGGCTACCACCAGATAGCTTTGAGCCCGGATAACCAAGAGAAGACCAGTTTCATCACCCCCATAGGACTTTATTGCTACAAGGTGATGCCCTTTCGCTTAAAGAATGTTGAGGCTACGTATCAAAGGCTGGTGACCAAAATATTCCAACTCATGCTAGGTCAGAATATTGAGGTTTACATAGATGACATGGTGGTGAAGACTAAGCTAGAGCAGGATCATCTGGATGACCTCCGCAGCGTGTTTGAAGTGCTGAAAACCTATAAACTGAGGCTCAATGCATCAAAATGTGCATTCGGTATACAATCGGGTAAGTTCCTGGGGCACCTGATTAGTAGAAGAGGGATTGAAGCTGATCCCGACCAGATGGTTGCAATCTAGAACATACTGCCCCCAAAGACTATTCGGGAGATACAACGATTGACAGGAATGGCAGCAGCACTGAACAGATTAATCAGTCGATCATCAGATAAGTGCCATCATTTCTTTCAATTGTTGAAAAATGCAAGAATTTTGTCTAGGGGAGGAGTGTGATGAGGCGCTCCAAAACTTGAAGGAGTACTTGACCTTGGCTCCTCTTCTCTCCAAGCCCTTGTTTGGGGAGGAGCTATATATGTACCTTGTAGTGTCTGAACACGCGCCTAGCGCCGTCCTACTCAAGGTGACCACTGTCGAACAGCTTCCCATCTACTATGTCAGCCACACTTTCCTCGATGCCGAGACTCGATACTTGTCCTTAGAGAAGCTAGCACTAGCCCTGGTTATGGCATCTCGAAAGCTTGCACAATACTTTCAGGCCCATAAGATCATTGTTTTAACTGCACACCCACTCAAAGCCTTGCTACGTCGAGCTGACCTCTCTAGAAGGATTGCCAAGTGGCGAGTAGAGCTCAGAGAATATGACATTGAGTTCCGGCCACGAACGGCAATAAAGGGTCAGATCCTAGCCGATTTCATCGCCGAATTCTCCAAGCCAAGTTCTTTACTCAGCTCAGACCCAACCCCGCTTGAGTCCGAGCTGGGGGGGAAAGATGACGAAGCAGAAAATGATGAAGAAGAAAATGGGGGAGAAAAGGATGAAGAAGAAAATGGGGTATCCAACGCAAAGACCCGATCAACGATTCTGCAAAAGTAGAGGATATTCACTGATGGCGCTTCAAACCAGAAGGGCTCTGGAGATGGGGTGGTCCTCATCTCCCCTGATAAATCGGTGATAGAGCACTCCGTAAGGCTTGGATTCCCAGCATCCAATAATGAAGCCAAGTATGAGGCACTGCTCGCAGGACTAAGAAGTGCCGAGCTCCTGGGCATAAAGAAGTTGGAAATTTTCTATAATTCCCAGCTGGTGGTGAATCAGATGACTGGACAGTACAATGCGAGGGATGAGAGGATGGCTACCTACCTGTCCATAGCTCTCGAGTTGGTCGAAGGCTTTGAGGAGGTACAAATCGAGCAAGTCAGCCAAGAAGGGAATTCCTACGCTGATGCCCTAGCTGCCCTAGCCTCAGCAACCGAGCTCGGGCTAAGGAGAATAGTAGAAGTACAGAAGCAGGAGAGCTCGAGCATTAGAACCACTGTTCGGGAAGTATATGCCATTGAAGAAGATCAGGAGCCGAGCTGGGTGGATCCAATCATAAGATTCCTCAACAATGGCCAACTCCCGAAGGACAAGAAGGAAGCACACAAGATCAGACACAAGTCCGCACGTTTTTGGTTATCCCCCAAGGGTCAATTGTATAGGAGATCTTTCTCAGGGCCCTATTTGTTATGTGTGCACCCGAACAAAGTCCAGGACTTCTTGTTTGAGCTTCATGAAGGGATATGCGGGGGTCACATGGGAGGAAGATCTATGGCACACCGAGCAATAAGCCAAGGCTATTGGTGGCCCTATATGCAAAAAGATGCCCAAGTGTATTTGCAGAAGTGTGAAAAGTGTCAAAGATTTGCTCCCTTGCACAGGCAACTAGCCAAGGAGCTTAGTCTGATCACCAGCCCATGACCTTTTGCTCAATGGGAATTGGATATTGTTGGGCTATTGCCTAAGGCACCTGGCAATAGAAAGTTCCTAATTGTAGCTACAGATTATTTTTCCAAGTGGGGGAGGCTGAGCCCTTGGCCAACATCAGAGATGTGGACGCGAATAAATTTTTATGGAAGAACATCATCACCAAATTTAGCATTCCGTGTGCCATAATTGCAGATAATGGGAAGCAATTCTACAGCAACTTGTTCAAGACATTCTACTCGGGTTTGGGGATAAAGATTTACTTCTCAACACCTTCGTTCCCATAGAGCAATGGTCAAGCAGAGATCTCGAACAAAACACTCCTTTCAGGGCTAAAGAGAAGATTAGACAAGTCCAAAGGAAAGTGGGCAGACGAACTCCACTCCATGCTGTGGGCCTACCGAACAACTCCTAGAAGTTCTACGGGGGAGACGCCATTTGCCATGGCCTACGGCTTAGAAGCAGTCATCCCCTTGGAGGTCGGAGTACCTACCATTATAATGGAAGCTTTCAAGTCCGGGAATAACGATCTCAACATTGCTCGGGACCTAGACCTAGCCGAGGAAAGAAGAGAGCAGGCTCAGGTCAAGCTGGCATCCTATCACCAACAACTTGCAAAGTTCTACAATAGATGGGTGAATCAAAGGAGCTTCTAGGTCGGCGGGCTGGTCCTCAGGAAGGTCCTCCTTAATACAAAGGACCCCATTGACGGCAAGCTAGGTCCGACCTGGGAGGGACCATACAAAGTCGCGTTAGTTGCTGGAACGGGAGCATACAAACTTGATGCTATGAAAGGAAAGCAAATCCCGAGGCCGTGTAATGCCCAGAATTTACGAAAGTTTTATCATTAAAGTGTCAGCTGTAAATTTGTTCGGGATGGTGAATAAAGAGAATTTTTCAAAGGTTTGTACATGATTACATCGCAAAAGTCCCGGTGACCTCGAATCACGCATGGGCAAGAAAGTCCTAGCTCGGCTAGGCAACAAAAGTTCCGGTGACTTCGAATCACGCCTGGGCAAGAAAGTCCTAGCTCAGCTAGGCAATAAAAGTCCCGGTGACTTCAAATCATGCTTGGGCAAGAAAGCCCTAGCTCGGCTAGAAAACAAAAGTCCCGGTGACTTCAAAATCACGCATGGGCAAGAAAATCCGACCTTGAGATTTTTATATCTCATCGTTGGGTCACAAGTGTTCAGGTATCGTTGGGTCACAAGTGTTCAGATATCATTGCGATGCGAAATAAGCATTAAAATGGGCAGAGTTCTAGCTCGGCTAGAACTATCCAAATTAGATGAACAGTGAGACCCAAGGGGGCTAGCTCATCTTGAATGAATTGAAGGTGCTCGGGTGATCTTGTGGAAACATTAAACATCACAGTTTGGAGCAAGCTAAGTGTGGTTGGAGACTACCCAACCTCACCCAATAGTATGAGGCTGAGCTTCATATAATTGCATAAAAACTGAAAGCAAAGAGAAGGCAAGTGCAAAGGCAATGCAGGTATAACAACAACTATGAGATATCGAACAAGGAAGCGTGCGATTATTTGCTCGAAAATTGAGCTTCAATTTCATTAATATGAAGTTTTTCCACACAATCGGCGCGAGCCAACCTCACAGAAGAGAACGAGGCCGTGCATCGCAGACTTTAAGAAATTTATAAAAAAGTTGAACAAGTACAAAATGAGAAAGCTAGATGGACTCGGTGTGGGTTGGTTGTTCTTGGTCTTGGACAGTACCCTCCTCCACCTGCGCAGGAACTTCTGTGTCTTCATTACCCCGAGCAGTTTTCCTGGATGCCCTCTTCCTCTGTGGTGAGTTCAACAGTGACGTTGGCAGTAGGGATCGCGCGTTCAGGCCACAAGGGATCGAGCTCTTCAAAATCATCACTGCCGTCCTGCTGGTCGGGTACGTGTTCAGGAGGAGGAGGAAGCTCAGGTTCGGATTGGTCGGGGAAGGGTGTAGATGGCTAAATCCAGGGTATCACCCTGCGCAGTTCGGATTCGGGCCCGATCTTGGCTGCAGCAAGAGCAGCATCCCACACCATCTTGAAAATGGGGTTCTGCATGCTCATTACTTGAGCGGCGTAGAAGTCCTCAGTCTTTTCGTACCCCTCATTATAGCGCTTCTGGGAGACTCGGGCGTTCACATACTTCAGGTCGGCGTTTTCTTGTTCGAGAACGGCCTTTGCTTTGGAAGATGCCTCCAATTGCCCGAGCACTGAGGTGAGGTTGGCCTCATGTTCTTTGATTGAGTCCAAAGCCTTTGTTTCTCAGACTTCAGCCTCCTCCTTTGCCGAACAGGCCTCACCGACCTATGCTTGAAGGACCTTCACGTCCTCTCTAAGCTTGAGGACTTCAACGTGCAGGAGGTCATTCTTCTCTTATAGCTGGCTGCAACGGTCGGCAGCCTCCATGCCCATCTGAAGGCCCTGCACGGTGGTAGAGATGTTAAAAAAGTAAAACTAAACTTATAATAGATCACAAAAAGGACTTAGTTCAGAGAAGAAAGAGTTCTTACCACAATCAGATGTTGTGCGGCCTGCTTGCACAGACCGGCGCTGGAAATGGCCGCGTAGGAGGCCTTATCCTTGGGCAGGCAGAGGCTTTTTGAAAGTGCCCACGCCACGTGGTGGCTCTCCTGCACAGAGTCTTGAGCAGTGAGAGGGCGACCACGGTGAGCAGGGGTGAAGGTGGGTGGTACCTCGAACGGCTGTTCGAAGGGAAGCCCAGCTCCCTTAGATTGACTCGGCGCAGGTGGCGCGGGTGTCTCAATCCTACGCCTCATTTCCCGATCGGCCACCTCGGAGGCCGTTGGTCTCTTCCTGAAGACTCGAGCAGGTGCAGGAGCTGGAGCTCAAGGTGCTACTGGGGCACTGGTGATCGACACCGTTGGTGGGGAGGATGTGGTCCCGATTGGGCGAGCAGGCGTTGAAAGTCCAGGGATATTTTCGAGCAGGTCGAACAGGTTCCTCTACGACATCTCGATTGCCTCTAAGGCTGTTCAGCTGGTAGAGCTGGAGGATGGCCTACTGCTTATTGCTCGGGAGGTAGAAGCTTCTATGCTCTGACCTGCCTTTGCGGCGCCTCCTTAGACTAGTTCTAGGTGATGTCCGAGCTTGTCTGGTCGGATCAAGATGCATTGAACAACCACTTGAAAGTATGGACCTCCTTGTCCCAGTCAAGCACGCACCGAAGATGATCGAGGTTGACCCGCCGTTCTCTTTGGTCCCTTTTGTCCTTGATGGCGGTGGTATTGCAGTAGGCTTCTAAAAAAAGGCAAAGGCTTTAGATCTCGGGATACATAAAGAATGAAATACACAGTACGGAATACAGGGGGGAGCTCGGCTACCTTGAGATCTGGCTCTCGTGGGGCAGAGCCGAACACGTTGGTCGTGGACGCTAGGGCCGAGCTGTCAGTTGCCCCGACCACTACGAAATCTTCTAAATCTCCCTTGTGGGAGTTCTTTAGTTCGAGTACTATCTGACGCCCTTCCTTGGCCTTGAGATAATACATGTTCTGGCCTTTGGATGTCTCAGAGATGGAGTAGCAGTACTAAATCTCCCGAACACCGAGATTGACGCCCATATACCGATTCAATAGCGCTACTCCCATCAGTATGGAAAAAACATTTGGGGTGAGTTGCGCCAGGCATAACCGATAAAAAACCAAAGCCTCCCTCACTATGCTTGGGAGGGGAAACTCTAGCCTGGACTCCAAGAGAGCCACGAGGGGGAAAACAGCAGCCTCGGGCTCCTCAGTAGTCTAGGTCTCTTTATCAGTTGCCTAGCAAATTAACACATTGTATAGGATCGACCTCGCTCGACAGAGCTCGGTCAGAGCCTCGGGTGTGTCAATATAGCGAGCAAGACGCCACATCTAAAAACAGGGGGGGAGATGGCTTTAGATACGTGCATGTACATATATTTGCAAGTGTTTCCCCAGCAACACCGCCATCGCCGAGGGAGGCGGCGGCAGTCCCAGGGCATGTGGGGGTGTAGGCCGGTGAACCTAACCCCCACTACGGCGGCGTTGGCCACGATTTTTCATAAGAAAAGATGAAAAGGAGAAAAATAAGGTGCTAACCTGGTTGAGAGGAAGTCTGGAGTCTCGAAAGCTGCCGAAATAGTGGGGATCACAGCCGCTGGAGTTGCAGAGGTGGTGGTTGCCGAAAATCGCCTTAGTACAGGGAATGTGGTTCGTAAAAGGGGAGGAAGGAGTACCCTCCCCCATTTTATAGTCTCTCAAACAGTCAAACGAGGCGCCAAAATGCGGCAGTTATGGCGCGTGCTCTGACGCACGCCATATGCATTTAATGTGCATTAACATGGATGGTAGGTGAGACCCTAGCTGCTCTATCCAAGCAGACCATGTTGGCTGCCCCCTTAGCACTGATGTTCGGAGCAAATGGCCGAGCATTATTACTCGTCAAATCCACGTTCCGACTAAAGTTGTTGCTCAGGATTGAATGTCTGAGAAAACATCCGCAATTAAGTTAAATGATTGACATTTATTAAAAACGACGATCGACATTCCTGCGATGTTCCTGTACCCAAGGTACAGCTAATGCCGTACGTATTCAATGCGCACATTAAATGCGCTACAGAACCATTAGGGGCTCAACACGTGGCGAAAAAGACAGCTAATGCACAGTATGTTAGTGAGGCATGTTCAGCAAGCCTCTCGATCAAAGGCAAAGTGATGGATCGAGCAAGAGCAACACATCATCTTCCAGTTGTATGAGTTTTCGAACAACAGCAAGATGATGGGGGCAATTGAGGGGGATCAAGTTCAAATCAGAGCCACGTGGAGCACACGTGGAAGGCCGTACAGTGCGACAGTCCATTTCAGCACGGCACATACCTCGGCCTATCCATGTTAGCTCAGGCAATAAGCCGAGCTATACGGCTGCACGTTCGGGCTTTGGGGACCTCGAGACGTAAGGCCCAAGCTCTAGAAGAGTTCGGCCCAAACCCGAGGATGTGATGCTCGGCACCGTCATGAGGAGTGTTCGGCATTCATAGCCGAACAAGGTGGATGGTTTGAACCATGGGCCGAGCTAGATGGTTGATATTGAGAATCATGTCCGATGATACACATATTAGAAAAGTGATGTGGTGATAAAAGACCAGTTGCAAATGGGCTTATTCAGGGGCTAGGACGCCCAATAGGGATGCCTTAGCCCTAACCCAAACTAGGCATTAGGCTTGTGGCTTAGCCCAAGCTAGATCTGAATACGGATAGACATCTTGACATGACAAAAGGTACTTGCAGAAAGATCTTGTAGAGAAATCTAATAATGGCACTAATAAGTCACCATCAACCCATTAATTGCTATGCACTGATCAGAGGGAAGAGGTACAACCCGACCTGCTCGGGTCGGGTCGGACTCTACGAGCGGGTCAAGTATATTTCTTTTTATAAACAGCCAATAATCTCAGACTGAAGGGTATGCTCTCATTGTATTAGCCAAAACTCTGCTAAAATTCTCTCTCATGCTCTCCCTTCTCTCTAAAATCTCTTATCTGACTTGTTCGTCGGAGGGTCCACCAAAATAAGCCACTGGCGGGCATCTCACTCCTTTCTTGTGCAAGCGTACACGTGGTGCTCATTCTCTGACACTTTAGCCAGCTTGGATGGGATTAGTAGATCCCAATCCTGATTATCTACAGATATATAGAGACATACTACCCAAAATAGCCATAAGGGTTTTCTCTAACTCACAATCAATAGGAACTAGAATTAGATGCCAGGTATGATGCCCTACCATGAAAAAGTACTAAATGATATATATATATATATATATATATATATATATATATATAATGAACAGGGCGTGGGTTGAAAACCCCCTAACTCTACTTATCTCCGTCAAACGAGAAGAAACAGGAACTCAAGCTTATAGAGCTCGAACGGTGATGACCCACTCGCTTTTGCACTGTAATGCCTAATTCTTGCTTGTTTCGCAATTTGTTGACAACCTGAAATAAGGAAGTAATAGCCAATGTCAATACAAGAGTTAGAAGAAATTTACGAAAACTGAAAAATAAATTTAATTATAAAATTTTGTAACCGTGCTAATTGTCCCTGGAAATAGGGCCAAAACTTGGCGCGGTCGTTATTGCATCAAAATAATTATTTAATAACTATATAAAAAACTACTACTCCGTAAAAAAGTGGTTTCGATAAGATATTGTTTCATTACGGACAACAAAGTTAAGTTACATGCCTTTGTGATTAAAAATCCAGTTCGAGTTATGAAAATGGGTTTGGTGTTTGATTGATTAAAATTTGGAAAATAATGAATTAAAAGCAATAATAAAAGACTTGGTTCAAATAAAAAGGAAACCCCAAGATTTTTGAATCCACCATAGCCAAATAGTTCAAAGCGTTAAAATTCAATTACTTTCTCATGATTCAACTCGAACCCATTTTACCTACAAATCCGAACTTAGTTACCAAGAAGGGTATTCGATAGATAACCTGGCATCCTATCTTTGACTAGCATAAATCGTCCGTTATAAACTTGGCATGATCCATCCTATCGTAGGATAGTCTCTCTCACGTTTTAAATCAAATATGGCAATACACAAAATAATTGTATAATGTTGCAATCACAATAACGTAAAGTAAAAATAAAAACTAGATTAATGTTGCAAAGCTCGTTGATAAAAACTCAATGTCTAGAAGTTATATAACTAGTTAAGTCTATAATTGAAAGAAAATTGAAATCCAAACAAGGTTCGAGTACCCATCAATGGTTTCATCAAACCCTAGGATGGAATAAGTTAGCCGCTCATGCTATGGCAGTAAACCTCAGGATTAAAAGATGATCCTGTCCAGAGTCCTTGGAATATTCGGTCCATTTTCTTTCTTGTTTTCCACTTTTTATAAGCCTCCACGTTTGACTCAACTTTAAAATTTCACGACATCTGATCTCTGCATTCTGTCCAGATGTCCATCTGAATGCAAAATCCAAATGCCTGTCCGGGTGCAAAAGCTTCTGGTGAAAATGTCTAAACGTCTATCCAAACACAAATGTATAGAATGTTATTTTCTTCTCTTTTTGCAACCCAAAAGTCCAAAAAGCTCCCTGTGTGAACTACAATAAAAAATTATTCAAAAACCTATTAAATAGATGTGAATGAGGGCATTACTAATGTCTATTAAAGGGCTTAAACAAAAACATTTAAGCTCTTATCAATTTGCGATTGCTAGAATTTGCCACATCAAGTACAAAGCAGCATTAAACACAAGAAAGAATTTCAAATTAGTGAATTTATTAAAATATGGAAAAAATTTATAACCGGGAAAATTTAATATGATAAAAGTTTCATAATTTTCACACGATTTGCACGTTTGTGAGATATTAGGATGCGTATACTGTCTTGAAGTATACCTATTATAGTGTTGTGCTGATATGTTACCGGAGTCGGTTTCATGTATATTTTTAACATTCAAATAGTTTATCTTATAATATTTTCTCACCGAATATTTCATATAAAAATTAAATTAATTGGACATTTATATACTATAATCAGGCTATTAGACCATATTTATCTTAAAAACAATAGAAAGCATGACTTTTTAAAAAAAATAATTAAACAAATCTAATTTAATCATGTTGTCATTTATATTAAATCAATTTTATTTTTATTTGAATAATTAATCTTATTTTTTGTTTTGTAGTTTTTATCCGAAAGAATTTGATTTAAGTAAGACAACCTCAAGAGTTTCGAGAAAAGCCGTGAAAATGACTTAAAATATATATAGAATCGAGCCACTAAAAGATGAGTAATTATTCTGTAGTTCCGAAACATTATTTGTTATTATTTATTTGGTATTTTTATTTAATTATGTAGCAAAAAATATGTCGCATGGAATAACATGGGCTCACCTTGGGGTGAGAATTTTTTACATGACACGTTAATACAACCCGAATTCTACAGAAAATTAGAAGGTTAGAGTTGACTATTTTTCAACATGAAATTAAAAAGTGACACGACTTCATAATACGTTTAATAAACAGGTTGGGTTAGTGTTAAATAAGCATAACCCAAAAATTACTCATTTAATCCATTTAATGTTTTGTAAGTTTTTTTTTCCATAAACTATTTAGATTTTAGAGTTTTTTAAGCATGAATTCATGTAGTTTTTTCTATTGAACTATTTAAATTATTTTTTGTTTTTGCAGAATGTTTAGAGTTATATAATATATGTGATTTTATAATTTTAATATATATAAAATTAAAAAGGTGAACTTATTATTAAGTAAGTTGTTAAACATGTTATTAAATTGATTGTGAACATGTTAAACAGTTTACAAGTAGGTAATGATAGTCTTAGGATAAATAACAGATTTAGCTAAGTGGCTAGTATTAGCGTTGAGTAGTTTCTCATACAAAATGGATATGACACGGACACGGCACGACAAGACACGATACTCATTTTTAGGCCTACCTTTAATAGGTAGGTAAAACACAAAAATGAGCCATTTAATATGTATCGTACACTCTTATTCACTAGAAAGACTACAGACACAATACCACAGAATATTCTAGAATTACCTAATAATTTTTCCTATGGTAGGGTTCTTGGATCTGTGCCACCAATCCATATCTTGTTTGTGAGGGTCCACGAATTGATATTTCATGTGCACCCAAAAAAATACGAAAAGCACATTAGAATGTCATGTCTTCTCATAGTTATCTAAAAATGAATTATAGGGCAGTTGTCTTCAACCATCTCCCTACGAAGCTGAATTGGTCAGGAAAAGGCCATATTGGATCTGTACGGTGCTGAATGGTAGATTCTATTTATTTGATGGGTTGAATCCAACCCTTCTGCTTCTTTCCTTCGTCGACCTCCTACAAGGTCCAACAAACGTGAACTATTCGGCGGTAAACCTCCGTAAACCGCTCCGACGGTCAAGTTAGTTAAAGGTTTTGTAGAATGGAGAAATATAACTGAATCGAACTAAAATTCACGGCATAAAGTCATCTACAAGGAAGGTTTACTTTTTCTTTGGGCCCGGGACTCCCCTTTTATAGGGAGTCAAATGCTCTTTTTTCCCCTCACTTCATGATTACCTCTGACACCTAGCGCTGCAGGGCGGCTCTGCACGTCACATTGGTATAGGGACTGACGCCTCGAAGGACGTTCGATCATGTCACCATTAAGACTGACTCCTCGGCCTGTCCTTTTGGGTCGAGGCTCATGGCTTACAGTGCCCTGCCGAAGTAGGACGCACTCGTTGGGAGGAGGCGCTCAGTCCAATCACATTAAATGCTACAACTTCGTGGCCAAATCGTAATAAATGTTTTGTCAGAACTCGATCGTCGCACCACGGCCGAACCCATCAAGGCCATCTACGTACCTCGATCATCTGCACAACCATGTAATACCCTTCGGATTTGAGTGAAGCCTGTTGGGTATGGGAATGGGTCGTAGACTCGTCCGTTGTGGATCTCTACCCATATCCCTTCATTTTCCTCTCAGCTCTTCTAAGGCTCAGCTTGAGGAGAACTGAACCATTCCTCTTCCTTCCTTAATTGCGCCATCATCGCCAGTTTAAATGTACTTAAATACGCATGATTACATGCCATGTGTCGAAACACGTTTGGTCCCCTTCACAGCGCTTCGCACCTTCCCGAGGGTGGGCAGACGCCCTTTGGTCTGTCCAAAGCGACCGTTAGTGCTTTGGCTTTGAGCGTACCCCCTGTGTATATAAATGGCGATATCATCCTTTTTTCGTCTTTATGTTGCTCTCACTTTTTCGCATACAAAACTTCGCACTTACCCTTTTCCTCCTACTACAAACACCTCGCTTCTCCACGGTCTACGCTGGGCTGCATTATCGACGTCGGATTACCCCGAAATTCTCTACCTCCTCCTTCCTGCGATCGTTTTCTGTCGATGCCCGTTCTTCGTCCAGTAAGTTTTGTCGTTGTCGTTCTTTTCTTTTGCTATTTACAATTCCCATTGCGTGCCCTTGCCACTCTAGGTGAGGGTTTTTGTTCTTGCATCCTTGGTCTCCCTGTCTCCTCCTCTCTTCTCTTTTTTTTTTGTTTTTGTTTTTGTTTCCTGCCATGCTACCATGGCTAGAAAGGGAAAATTCGTCAAAGAAGTTAACACCTCCGCTGCGATGGCTTCTTTTAGGGCAAAGTACCGAATCCCTCCCTCCACCATGGTTCGCTATTGCGATCCTGACATCCCTGGGTCCCTTTTCGCCCCAGGGGAAACGAGGTAGAGTTTCCTATTGCCGCCATAGTGGAGCCTGGGGTTCGTTTTCTGGTTGACCCTCTCTTGCGAGAGATGCTAGCCACGTGCCGCTTAACCCATCGCCAAGTGTCCATAAACTTTATTCGGGTGGTCATGGGGGTGCCCGAGATTAATCGCCGTTACGGTTTGAATCTCGGTATCGCCGAGATATTCCATTGCTACGCCATAGCCGACAACGAAAATTCGTATTACCTCCGCTAGAGGAGCGTCGCACAACAAATGGTGCATGACCTCCCCGACTCGGACAAACATGGTGATGACCTTGTACTGGTGGGAGGAGACTTCGAGTTCCAGGCCAACCATGCTGGACTTGCTGGCCGTTCAATTCCGAGGGTACCAGGGAGTCCAGGTCGGTTCGGCTTCCTCTTTATTTCAGCTCTTCCTTTTTCTTTTATATACATATTTCTGTCTATGCTCCACCGCTATGAATAACATTATACCTGTTCTCCTGTTTCAGCTGCCTCTCTTGCTAAACAACTAAAGAGGCGGGCCAACTTTGGTGAGGTTCAGCGCTGCTTGCACATCCGAGACTCTCGTTCGGCCCCAAGCTTGCTTGACTACGTGCCGAGTTACCATGGAGTCAAACGCCACCGGGGGGTTCGGCAACAAGACATACTCCCTCCAGTACCACTAGTACAACACTCCCCACCTCGACCAGAAGAAGAAGAAGAGGAAGAGATGCCACGCCAATGCACCTTTAACCTCAGGGCAGTCGTTCTTGGTTGCGACGGCGCAAGCACTTCGGCGACTCCAGCCGTCAAGATAACAGCACCTCTGCTTCCGTGCGTGACGGTTCCTAAAATTCCTCCACCACCTCCACCGACAGTTCAGAGCCCACCGTATGAGCAGACAATAGCCGTGGGCGAAACTCGGCCCCACTCAATGTCTCCAACTAATGCTCGGCCCCTTCAGCGCCGCCGCCTCGTCTGCAGAGATGGTACATCCATCGCCGTCGCTGCGACCACCCTAGCCAGGGATGGGGAAGCTCCAGCCAATGCCCCCACTCCCTGGCTCCTTGAGTTCGTTGTTCAGGGTCGTCAACTCCACGTTGGCGACTCTTCTAAGGTTGGCAATGACGCAGAATGTCTTGCCAGAGGGCTGGCCCTCCCCATGGACATTGCTGACCATTCCAAAGTGAACCTTTCCACTCTCTTTGAATGAGTATATCAGCTTGGCGTCGGGGTAAGTGACTTGTACCTCTTTTTTTTTGTTTAAATACTTTTGTTTTGTCTTAATACTTTTGTTTTGTCAGCAACTCCAAGCAGTAACCGTACTGCACGATCGCTTCGCCGAGGTCTCCAGGGAGACAAAGAAACTTGGCAACGCACTTACCCAATCCACCAAGCATGCCAAAAGTTTGGAGGTGGTTCTGGCATGCAATGCCTCTGCTCTCCAAGGATTGGAAGCTCATTTGAAGGTGTAGACACCCCAATTTGACCTCGCCTAATCTTAGGTAAACCCAATGATGAAAACAGGTGAATTAGTGCCTCCGTACGATCCTCGCGAAGTGATCCAAGCTCGAAATTTGAACCCAAAACCTTTAAG
Organism: Heliamphora exappendiculata; assembly: GCA_034768845.1. Classification (NCBI taxonomy): domain Eukaryota; kingdom Viridiplantae; phylum Streptophyta; class Magnoliopsida; order Ericales; family Sarraceniaceae; genus Heliamphora; species Heliamphora exappendiculata. The sequence continues at coordinate 17,587 of JAOTRH010465566.1, forward strand.
CCAATGAAATTTTGACGAACCATCGAAACTTGCTGCCTAAGTACGGTGACCGCCAACACTCATCATGGCGCCCGCCATAGAACTTTGTAAAAATCCTAGCAAAAAATGGCGATCACCACCTTTCATCATGGCGACCGCCAACTTTCATTATGGCGACCACCATAGAACTTTGTGGAACCTTTCAAAAGCATGGCGACCGCCAACTCCAAATGGCCTAATGTGTCCCAAAATGTGGCAGCATCTCATTTGTTGAAGAATTCTATAAATACCGTACCCCCAGCGTACGTTTTCAGTACGAATTTTGAGTGAAAGAGACTCTGCTGATATATTGAGTGATTCCGAGCCCCGATGCCGAAACCTTGCCGAGATACCGATATCCGACCCACCGATAGTCCCAAACCCTAGCTTGGATCACTACCCGAGGATTGGACCATTGAAGCTCATTCCACCAACTCGAGGATTCCTATGCAATTCAGGTTTTTTGTTTGAATCCCCGACTCTTCTAACTCCATTTTCTTTCTTTTGGAGTGATCGGGTTAAAATTCAATATCAATTCACGTATTTCTTTTTTTAATTTACATTCTTTCTTTATTTATGTTCTAATAGTTCACTTCATTTAGCTCACTTATTTATTTATTTGCTTGTTTAAATTAAAACTTAATCAAATAATTAAATAGTACTAATATTTCTAACGATTGCAACTAATTAATGTTGTTAATTGTTATAATGATGCACTTACATTCATATAGATATAGTTGTCAATACTTTATCCATACTTGATAATCAAAATAGTTGTAATTAATTTCTTTTAATCTTTTAGTATTAATTTCATTTAGCACATTTCATTTTCCTTTTCCTTTAATATAATTTAAATTCTTGTAATGGTACATTCATTTTTCTTTTCTTGGTAATATAGATTTTATCTTTATTTCTAATGTTCTATCTTCCTTCAATATTAATGCTTCATTTCTTTAGTTTAATATGATGTCCTCTCAATGTACCATTTATTTCATTTTTCTTTATCTTCCTATAATATTAGGTTAATGTTCTTTTATTTTTCTTAGCATTGTTTTAATATTCAAGCATTTTATTTTTTCTTTTTTTATTCTTTTAATGTCAATTTTCTTTTAAGCATTAGCCTGATAATAGCTTTATTTTCTTTCCCTTTACTTAGTGTAATTTCTTTTTCTAAGTATTTATTTATTTTTCTTTTAATAGTAGTGTTCATTCTTCTTATAAGACTCCACTTCCATTTTCTTTATAGTCTTTTTTTTTTTTCATGGCATTTTCCTTTTAAAACCAAAAATCACAAAAAAAAAATTTCAAGTTAATTCTCATCTTTATTAGTTCATAATTTTCTCTTTTAAAATACTCAATTATTTTTTTCATTTCTTCTATTTTCTTCTTTTTTATTCTTTTTTTAAAAACTGTAAAACATTAATAGCTAAATCTTATTAACTTGTCTTTTATAATATTTTTCTTTTCCTTTCTTCCATTAACAACAAAAAGTATAAAATCATAAAAGTATCTTATAATATTCTTTTATTTTTTTTATTTTTATCTTTTATGTAAATAATTAGATTTTCTTCTTAATAACATTTTCTCCCTTTCAAATCTCGTCCAATCTTTTTATTTTCTTACTAAATCTTTAAATTCTCTTTTATTATAAAACTCTTATTTTAAATTTCTTTGATAAATAGGCTTTCTTTTAATATAGTATTTTTCTCTTTATGCATTTCTTATTTTACATTTCTTATTTTTTTATTGATTCATCATGTTAACCTAGTTAATTTTGGTGATATGTAAGTTTTAGTTTCTTTATTTGAAAGTATGTTTAGGATAGTTTTTTTTTTTTTTTGTAGCAAATACATGTTTAAGTAGTTTTGCCAATTTCTAGCACTTTTTTATTCTTTTAACCAAATCATGCTAGTTAGGTTGTTTCAATATTATTGCATGTAGGTATGTGTTTCATGTATCCTTTAGATAGAAATTGCATGTCATAGGACTTATGATTTTTTCTTTTGACACTTATTCATTTTAGAATGCTATGCACATATTTTATGTATTTTCTATACTTAATTTTGGATATTTGCTATTTGCCTCTATTTTCTTTATTTACATTCATTTGAGGAATTGTATTAAAGAACCAATGATGATTAGTAGAGGCCAACCTTACGGTTGGACGAACGGGGTGCCTAACACCTTCTCCGATTCGTATCTTAGCTCCTGAACCCTATTTCTCTGGTTAAACGTTTTAAAGATCAGTAGCCATTTTTATTTTTCTTAATTTTTCTCAAAAACTAAGTGGCGACTCTATTTTCAACAAAAAGAATTTTCAAAATTTGGCTTTCAAGGTGTTTAAAATATTTTTCAAAATATCTTTGACTCCCCTTATTTTTGACCCATAAATTTCAACGCCACAAAAGGCGGCCGAGGAAGGAGAGAACAAGGCCAAAGAGGAGGCGGCCACCATTATTGCGGCCAACATCGAGCTCCGCAATATGATAGCAACAGCTCAAGCGGAGGTCGAAACCCAATGCAAAATCGGTACTGATCTCGAGGCTACTAGGACCAAGCGCGACGACCAGCTCTGGCAACAGGGCTGAGATGAGTGCGGTGCTCAGCATCAAAGCCGAATTGATGGCCCTGGGTTACAAGTAGGGCCTCGAACATGCTGGGGTCCCCCTGAGCTCTCCCATTTGGAGCGATCCCCCAACCGACGTCAAAGCTGCAGTCGCCATCGACGAACAGATTACTGAAGTGGATCCCACAGATCCTGAACTCCCTCCAGAGCTACCTCTTCCTCGCCTCGGTGATGTGTAAGACACGGCCACCAGCCATCACGCCTTTAACGGAGAAGTGGTGGTGGAAATTCAAGACGACGGCCAGGAGGAAGAGGGTGGAGATGGCCGAGCTAAAATGGATATTGCCCTGCATTGACCGTTGCAATATTTTTTTATTTTTTTTTCTTTCTCACGGGATGCCTCGGCCATTTTGACCTCTGTAAGGCTAGGCTTCCCCCCTCTGTACATGTTTTATTTATCTAATGAGAATTATGTTTTGCCTTATAATTGCTGGGTGTGGTGATGTGTTCCCTTTATTCTTGCCTTTCTTTTCTCTCTTTGTCTTTTGTTTTATTGGCTTCCTTCAATGAGGTATTGTTGTTAGAAACCCTGGGAGTTTAGACTACTAAGAGGATGTTCCATCCTCAGGCCGAGCTGGCCTCCTTCGGTGAGGGGTTGTTAGAAACCTTGGGAGTTTACACTCCTAAGAGGATGTTCCATCCTCAGGCTGAGCTACCCTCCTTTAGTGAGGGGTTGTTAGAAACCTTGGGCTCTGATATCTAGAATGTGCACAAATCTTTCATTCATTACTTAACAAAAGAGGAGATAAAGAGGAGGGATGCGAGCAGAATAGAGACAAAACACTAAATAATGAAGGGACAGATAACGGAGACAGAACATTCAATGATAGAACACCCTGAGGTTAGCCAAATTCCATGGTCGGGGAACTTCTATCCCATCTGTACTCTCGAGGCGGTAGGCACCTCGGCCCACCACTGTTTTGACTATGTAGGGTCCCTCCCAATTCTGTCCCAGCTTCCCTTTTTCTTGAACCTTTGTGTTTCCAATAACCTTCCATAAAACCAGATCTCCAATCCGAAACTCCCTTGGCTTGACCCTTCTATTATAATCCCAGCTTATCTCTTGTTGATACGACATGTTCTTCAGCAACGCTTCCTCCCTCCTTTCCTCAATTAAGTCAAACTCTTTAGCTAAGATAGCTGTATTTTGCGCGAGATCGAAATCGTCAGACCTCATTGTTGGAAGCCTAATCTCAAGTGGTATGACAACCTTAGTGCTGTAAGACATGGAATATGGCGTTTCCCCGATAGACCTTCGCGGCATTGTTCGGTACGCCCATAATACATGGGGGAGTTCGTCTGCCCACCTTCCCTTCGCCTTGTCTAATCTTTTTTTGATTCTGGACATGATGGTCTTGTTGGAAGCCTCGGCCTGACCGTTGCTTTGCGAATATGCCGGAGTGGAGTTGCAGAGCTCGATCTTCAGCTTAGCACAGAATTGTAGAAACAACCTGCCATCAAACTAGGTGCCGTTGTCAGAGATGATAGTCTGCGGGATGCCGAACCTTGTCACGGTATGTTTCCAAATGAACATTTTCATGTCTGATTCTTTGATGTTGGCGAGCAGCTCCTCCTCAACCCACTTAGTGAAATAGTCCGTAGCTGCCACCAGAAATTGTTTATTTCCTGCTGCCTTGGGGAATGGACTGACGATGTCCAGTCCCCACTGAGCGAACAGCCATGGGCTATACAAAGGGTTTAATGCCCCTGTGGGCTGTTGTATGTGGGGGCAAACAACTGGCACTTCTCACATTTCCTGGCGTACTGCTGTGCGTCTTTCTCCATATAGGGCCACCAGTACCCCTGAGAAATTGCTCGCTGAGCAAGGGACCATCCCCCGGTATGACTGCCACATATTCTATCGTGAATCTCATACAAGGGGTCATCCACCAGACTTGGATGTACACATAACAGATATGGTCCAGTGTAGGACCACTGATACAGCTTGTCCGTTCGTGAAAGCCAGAAGCAGGCTGCCTTGAGTCTTAGCTTGTGCACCTCCCTTTTATCGATTGGAAGCGTACCCTATTTTAAGAATGTGATAATGGGGTCCATCCAGGACGGTAAGGAAGCGGTTGGCAAAATTTTAGCACTTTTCATTCTCGTATTGTCAATGCTTGACCCCAGGAGGAACCGAACTACCACTGTTCTTTCCCTGTTCGTCCCAACGGCCAAGGCGAGACTAACGAGTGAATCGGCGTGATTATTTTTGGCTCGGCCAACTTGTCCAACCTTGATAGCTGAAATCTGCTCATGGCCTCTGTAGCCTTCTGGAGATATTTCACCATACGCTCATCACTTGCTTCGTATGCCTCGTTCAGTTGACTGGCAATCAGTTGGGAGTCGCTGTGATACCAAGCTTTGTTGCTGCATCGAGTCCTGCCAACACTGCTTTATATTCGGCCTTGTTGTTAGAAGCAGTAAAGCTAAGTCTGAGAGCCTGTTCCACTATCAAGCCATCAGGAGATGCAAGGACCGTTCCTACCCCCGCTCCATGGTTATTCGATGCCCCATCAACATGTAGTGTCTAGAGCCCTGCCGTGTTCGAAGATGCTGAGATTCGACCATCCCCTCACCGTCTCCTTCGCCCTGGCACATTCCCAGAAAACTCGACAATAAAGTCGGCCAGTACCTGGGCTTTGATAGCTGTCCTGGGTCTAAAACTAATATCGTGTCCCCCAAGCTCGACAACCCATTTAGTCATCCTCCTCGTTAGGTCAACCCTGGAGAGAAGGGCCTGTAGGGGGTATTTCGTATACACGACAATAGCACGCGCCTAAAAATAATGCTGCAATTTTTGCGAGGCGATGATTAAGGCGTAAGCCAACTTTTCCAAGGGCAGATACCTTGTCTCGGACCTGGTCAAAGTATGTCCAACGTAGTATACCGAGCTTTGTTATTTATCTTCTTCTCTAACCAATACCGCATTGATGGCATGGGATGAAATTGCCAAATACAGGTATAGCTCCTCTTCGTCCTTAGGGGTCGAAAGAAAAGGCAGGGAAGATAGATATGCTTTGAGGGCGAGAAGAGCTTGCTCATAGTTCTCATCCCAACAAAGCCTTTCCCTTTTCTTCAATGTCAGGAAGAACGACTGACATCTATCAAGAGCCCGGCTTATGAATCGATTCAACATAGCCGTCATTCTTGTTAACTTCTGTACGTCCTTGATTGAACATGGCTTTCGAATATCTAGGATAGCCCTAATTTGGTCTGGATTGGCCTCAATTCCCTGAAGCGTGACCAAAAAGCTAAGAAATTTACTATACCTGACGCCAAAGGCACATTTTGCGGCGTTTAAACGGAGGCCATGAACTTTTAGGATATCAAACATCCTTTGTTGGTCCATGAGATGGTTCTCCTTCCCATTTGGATTTGACTACCATGTCATCTATGTAGGCCTCCATCGTTTGCCCAAGTACTTCGGTGAGCATTTGTGTGACCATCCTCTAGAAGGTTGCCCCAGCATTTTTGAGGCCGAATGGCATGACGTTATAAGAATAAGTCCCGCGAGGGGTGATGAATGAAGTTTCCTCTTGATCTTGGCCCAACATGGCTATCTGATGATAACCCCAATATGCATCCAAGAAACTCATACGCTGATGCCCGGCTGTTACGTCTACTAGTTCATCAATCTTCGGCAGGGGAAAACTGTCCTTTGGGCAAGCTCTATTTAGATTCGTGAAGTTAACACAAACCCTCCATTTTCCTCCCTTCTTACGTACCACCACCGTATTAGATAGCCAATCGGGGTATTGAACTTCCCTTATAGCCCCTACCGCCAACAGCTTCTGCACCTCCTCGATAACTGCTTGCTTATGCTGTGAGGCCGAACGCCTCTCCCTCTGCTTTATTGGTTTGGATGCAAGGTTAACATTGAGGGCATGACATATAAACGCGAATCCCACCCCCGGCATTTCATAGGGTGTCCAGGCGAAGACCTCCATATTCTGATGTAATAGCCAAAGGAGCTCTTCTTTCTCTTGTTCTGACATAGTTGATCCGAGCAGGAAAAACTTCTTCGGATTGTTAGGATCAATCCCGACTGTCTCGAGGTCTTCTACAGCTTTGTCTTGGACCTCTCTCCCTACGTCATCCAAGACGGAGTGAGCACCCATGTCGACGACCTTCACCTCTCGAGGTCGTGCCTCGGCCTTGAGGGCCGCCTTGAAACAGTTCTTAGATACAGCCTGATCTCCGTAGACAATCTCCGTTCCTTTGGCAGTGGGGAATTTTAGCACTTGATGATACGTAGACGGTACGGCCTTCAACTTCTGTAACCAGGTACATCCCATTATGGCATTATAGGCTGAGGGGACATCAACTACTAGGAAAGTTGTTGCGATCTCGACCGTACCAGCCATTACCTGTACAGTAATGCTTCCTAAGGGCCAAACTAGCTCTAAGTTGAAACCAACAAGCGGAGTGCGCGATGGGGATGGGTCTCTGCTGTTGAGGCCGAGCTTTTAAGAGAGGCTGTAATACATAACCTCGACCGAACTGCCTTGATCAACCAACACCCGCTTGACGTTGAAGCTTGAAATAACTAGAGAGACAAGCAATGCATCGTTATAGGGGTGTTGTAATCGTCCTGAATCTTCGTCTGAGAATGAATTTGGCCACCATTTTCCCCTTCCCTAGCCCTTTTCCCTTTTCCCTTTTCCTTCCTGGACTTTCATCACCTCGGCTATGTGCCCCAATCGCTTCAACTACCCTCGCAAGAGGTTCTTCTGCTGCGCCCCTGCCATTATGTGGATCAAGCTGATTAAGTCCATCACCTCGGCTATGTGCCCCAATCGCTTCAACTACCCTCACAAGAGGTTCTTCTGCTGCGCCCTTGTCATTATGTGGATCACGCTGATTACACTGCGATGCACTGGTCCACTTGAAGGCTCTGCTCTCTTCCTGATATGGGATTTTTGCCTATCTGCCCCGTCAGCCAAGAACTCTTTCAGGTGCCCAAGCTGTACCAAGTCATCAAGATGCTTTTTATAGGCCCGACAGTCTTCCGTCTAATGACCCCTATCTCTATGATAGGAGCACCTCCACTTTATACCACACTCTATGGCTGATTGAACGACTGAATCGGCAGTTGGGGAGGCCATTGGAAATATGGCCTATCCCTAATTTGGGGTAGGATTTCGTGGATTAAGTCTTTGAAAACTGCATTTACCTCCTCTCGTCTGTGCTCAGCCCCCAACCGAATTGGGATATTCCTGGGCTCGGTCCTAGCCCTCTTTACTAGCTTTACTGGACACAACCCTTTAATTCTTGTAGGGCTATGCCTCCGCGGTCTCTCTGGCATCGCCGTCTATTCCCTAGCCCTACTCTTTACCTCGGCATTTCCCATATCCTCTTCCACCCTTATATATTGCTCGACCTGGCTCATCAGCTCCGAAGTTCTTTGCAACGATTTTTTCGTCAGGGAGGCTCTCAGCTTGCCTCCGGGTGAGAGGCCGTGTTTGAAGGACGCCACGAGCACCCTACCTCTTCAATCACCAAGTGAATCCCCTCACTTGAACAAGGCTCAAACCTAGCTTCAATTACAATGTGAATGAAATGGAAGATGTACAAACAAAACCTCCTTAATGAGAAAATGGGTACAAACTTTAAAGCACACTAGTTCACTCTCAAAGAAATACTGCTTGAAGCTCAAAAGAGAATTCTAGGGTTTTTCTCTAAAAAATAAGTAAGAGAATAAGAGATTTTAGAGCACAAAATGTAAGCACAAGAGAGAATGGAATGCCTTGTTGGTGCCTTTGACAGTCTTCAAGGGTTGTATTTATAGGTAAAATATATATACTAGCCGTTGGGCTAAATAAGGAAGTTTCAAACTAACTGTTTCAACCAAAATTCAAAATTTTCCCTACTCGGTCGACTGCCCGAGTTTTCTCAATCAACTAACCTTTGAATAAATAGATTTTTGAATTTTGAAAATTTTTTTAGGCTCTCAAAAATATCATTATTATTTAAAAATGATTTTTCATGAAAGTCAAAATACTTATATTCCATCTAGGTCTTCCTATGAGCTTCAACCAATATCTTTATGAGATGAACTTACATAACTCCTAATAAAATCAAAAATTAAATCAATTTTTGTCTTCACTTTTCTCTTAAATTTCCTTCACTTGTTTCATGCTTCATGGCTTCCATAATTTCCCATAAATAGCCTTCCACTACTTTATGTGTCATTGATTCCAAGTGTCATCCATGAATTTTCTGTACACAAGCTTAACATGCACAATTAAATACTTAAGTTTGTTATCATCAAAACGGATGTTGAATCCTTGTTAGGCCAACAAATAGCATATAAATAGGTTACAGCAGGGACCTGAGGAGTAAATGTGACTTGAGCTCCCAATGTTATTATGAAAATCCACCTCACCCTATATGCAATTTCACAAAAAATATTAATTATAATTCGTTCCACTAAAGAATTATATTTTCACACACAACCATATTCTCAAAATCAAAAATTCGAGCTCATTTTATTAAATGCTTATTTATTCTTCCCGTATTAAGATTCTCGATACTCACCGATTGAATTAAATTACTGACAATTATATTTAATCGGCTTATTTAATAAATTTTTTAACACATTCCGCTTAACTTATTTAACTGTCAGATAATTAAATCCACCAGCAGAGTTTGGTTCGGTCAAAACTTATAAGCTTCCTTAAGGGGGTATCGTCAATTCCGGTCTTTCTGGACGTGAATTCTATCAATAATTAATAGTCACCATATAATTAATATCGTTATCAAACTCACCGGGATTATAGACCCATAAAAGATCCCACCCTTTAATGAATTAAAATAATAAATATTAAATAAATATAAATAGTTAATTATTTTGGAATTAAGAGTATAAGCACTCATAATAACCATGCGTGTAAATTAATTTATATAGTCAGTATAAAATTAATTACCCTGACGTAGTCATGTTCAATACATACAAAGTGTACTAATACAGCGAGTCAGAACAACATGTGATGTTATTATCTATTTCTCGTAACCAAGACACGTCTACTAAAACTCTGCGCTACAGTTGTACCGATGGTTTGTCCAATTCCATCTAAATTGTTAACCAAAAAATTTATATTCTACAAGAGCTTTTAATCTGGTATTCTGTATTCAAGCTGAACTCTACACACCAGATTAAATACTATGTACAATAAAAGACATTCATGCACAACATTAAAAAATCAAATGGATACATTGCTCAATAAAATTCTCATAAAATGAAAAAATAATTTTATTAATAAATAAAATTGAATACTAAAATCAAAAATTATGTGATTAAAAGTATACAACCCTAACAAAGTGTTCAATTTATAGAAATTTGATGGAAATGGAGTCATCATGTTGCCACCTCAAGTGACCAATGGAATTGCATGCAATTTGGTAAGGGTTGTTAATGGGCTAGGCCGGGCCGGGCCGCGTAAATAGTGCTTAGACCCGCCTACAGGTTGTCAATGAGTATGACAGGTTTGTACTTAAATAGTTAAGCTCGGGCCCTCCCCAATGGGCTTATCTAAACCAGGCGGGCAGGCAGGCG
>JAOTRH010465577.1:0-27780 GCA_034768845.1 Heliamphora exappendiculata
ATCTTTCAAAGTTTCTTTCTTTTTTTGTTTTGTTTAGAAATCAAATAATTTACTTTAAAATTGATCAAAATAAAAAAATATGTTAATCTAATCGATGAGGGAACATACTCAACTGATCGGATCATATTTTTAATATGTTCAAAATAAGTTAGAAAAATAATTTTTAATAAAATTTATTAAATGATAATTCTTTAATTTAGCTTTGCGAAAACAGTGTATTAATAATTAGAACCGTTTATTAGCGGCGTTAAGGTGTCAAAATAATAGTAAATGGCAGCAGTATTGTTGTGTGATTTTGAGGTAGATATATATATATATGTATATGTATATATTTCTTCTTGTTGGACTACGTTTCTGGGGGCGAACCATAGAGGAAGAGGGAGATGTATAGAGAGAGATATCTATATTATAGAGAGAGAGAGAGAGGGAGAAAGGGAGGAGAGATTAGAGAGAGAGGATGCTTTGCGGCGAAACAGAGGAGGATGTTTTGCGGCTTAATGTCACAGTGCACGTACCCATTCTTGTGAATGTAATGAAGTCCCTCAAGAATCGACTTTGTGTATCATCGTACTTCAGATTTCGATAACCGTCGGTTACTGGAGTTCTTGAGCTCTGTGTTAGATATATATATATATATATATATATAACTATAAAAAGGGTAAAATAGAAAAAAAGAGTAAAATAAAAAAAATATAAAATATTTAATAATAAAATAAGTTTTCGTTCAATCAACTAACAATCAATTAAGAGAAAAATTAAAGTAAAATACAAAAATAAAATAGAAAGAAGGACAATGTAATTTCAAATACTACGATACAGATCTATATAATAAACTTAAATTTTAAGAAAAATAAGTGTAATTATTCTTAAATAAAATTAATACTATATTCTAGAAAACATATAAAATAAATAAATACCATAACATAATTAGATTTTTTTATACATTTACAACTTATGATCCATCTAAATAAAACACAATGTTCATTTAAATTCTTAAATATGGTGTTTGGCAATATTTTAAAATTTTTTTTAAAAACCAATATTAAAAAAAGTTTACTAAACAGGAAAATAAAATGTACTTTGATTGAAAATAATTATTTTGTCTTTATTTTTTTTAAAAAAAATTTTGTCTAAAATTTTGACTTTTTAATATTCCGTGACAAGGAATCCAAAAATTATTAAAGTTTAGACTAACATTAAAAAAAAAATTTATAAATTTTCTTGACAAATACTAATAAAGTTTTCTATATTTGATTTTACGCTAGTTTTTTTTTACATTAGTTTTTTTTAATAATTTTTATTATAATTTATATGAGCAAATTGTTTTTAAAAAGCTGAAGGGCCATGGTCTCCCAATGCCCACCCCTAGTCCATCAGTAGCTCTGTGCATGGAAAACAGGTTGATTCATAATACAAGGTGGTCAAGAAGAACTGCATCCTAATAACTGGGATGTGGGCTGGGAGAGTACAGTGCCTAGTGGAAAATGTGTATGCCTCTAACAATGAAGTTCAAAAAAAGGATTATGGAAGGAGATTGTGGGTTTCAAACAATACTAACAAATGCCTTGGTGCTTAGGTGTGAATTTCATTGAGAATTTGATAAATGCATTGCTTGTAAAATGTGTTCGCGTATGTTCAATTAATCTATAGTACTTATTGCTGATTAGAAATTGAAAATTGATATTCGAAAGAAACAGTTGCTTAATTATAGTATTGATGTCAGGATACTTTATTTTTTAATCACAAAAAATTAAATTTTTATACGAAGATATCTTTCGAGTTGGGATATTCTTATACAAGGTCCACTTTCCTAGTCAGAAAGGGAACAAAAATTCGCGAATGATACAAGGTCCACTTTCCTAGTCAGAAAGGGAATAAGAATTCGCGAATAAACGAACGAGTGAAACGAAGTTCACAACAGAAGAGGGATGGCATGCCATGTCGGGCAGATGAAATCAAATAGATGATAAGTACTAAAATAACTAAAAACTCCTATCTCCAATCGATGAAAGAAAATAAGAATTTTTGTAGAGGGGCCTTTCGAGTTTGATGCTCACAAGCACCAGGGATATCCATCTTCTACTTCTCAGAAAGTGACAGGCTGGACAAGGTGTTTAAGGTACACTCAAAATAACAACAAAAGCTTTTGTAGAAGTGCTCTTGGTTTTTAAGACATGCCTACTCGGGGATTGTAGACATCCTAATTTGACCTTGCCTAATCTTAGGTGAATTCGATGATAAAAATAGGTGAAATGGTGCTTCAGTTCGATTATCGGAAAGTGATCCAAGTCCCGTATTTGAACATGAAACCTTCAAATTAATGAAATTTTATCGAACTATCGAAGCTTGATGCCCAAGTAAGGCAACCGCCATGTTCATTGCGGCGACCGCCAATAGAACCTCTTGAAAATCCTAGCTAAAAGTGGCGACTGCCACCTCTAACCTGGCGACCGTTAACTTTTATTGTGGCAACGGCCGTAGAACGTTGTGGAACCTTTCAAAAACATAGCGACTGCCAACTTGCATAGTGGCGACCGCCATCTCCAATTGACCTGACATGCCCTAAAATGTTGCAACATCTCATTAGTTGAAGAACTCTATAAATACCGTACCTCTGGTACGTTTTCAAAGACAGAATTTGAGTGGGAGGTTTGAGAGAGAAGCTCTACCGAGCCGCCGAGCAATTTCGAGTCTTGACGCCGAAACCCTGCCGAAATACCAAGACACGAATCTCCGACATCTACATTGAAGCCTTGTTTGGATCACCACCCAAGGAGTAGACCGTTGAAGTACATTCCCGACTTGAAGATTTCCCGACAATCTAGGTACCTCGTTTGGATCCTCGATCCTTCTAAACTCCATTTTCTCTCTATTAGAGTGATCTTGTTAACTTTCAATTTCAATTTATGCATTTCTTTTGTTTACGTAATCAACCTTGTTTATTGTTAAAATTGCTTCATTTAGTTCAATCTTTTTAATTAATTACTTAGTTTACGCATCCACACTTAGCACATTGTCTTTTTTTTTTAATTCATTTATCAAAGTAGTGCTAATATATTTTGGCAATTACAACTTGTTAGTGTGATTAATTATTATAATAATACACTCACATTTATGTAAATGTAGTAATTAATACTACATTTCACATTTTAGTTAAATAGTTGTATTTAATTTTTCTTATTTTTCTAACATTCTTTCCTTTTCTTTTCTTGTAATATTAATGTTCTCTTCTTTTAAGTGTTAGTTTAATATTCATTTATTTATTTTTCTTTTTCTTTTTTTTTCTTCATAGTAGTGTAATTTTTATTTTTAGCATTTTATTTCTTTTTATTTCCTTTTCCATCTAGTGTAGTTTTAATTTCTTTTCTTTTCTTTTCTTTTCTTTTTAAGTTTTATTTTCTTTTCTTTAATACTAATGTTCCATTTTAGCTTAATGTTCTTTTCCTAGTTTTTATTCTCTATTTTTTTCTTTTCTTTTAATGTTAATATAGTTTCTCTCGCTAGTATTTTATTTCTTTTTCTTCTCTTTTATCACTATGTTTAGATTTTCTTATAATATTCTCTTTCCTTTTTCTTTTAGTATTAATATAATTAGTGCTTTTTTTCTCTTAACGATGGTATTTAGTGTAAACCACCATTTTTTTTCTTTTTTTAAATAGCTTCATTTTCTTTTCATAACACTTTTTTTTTATGTTATTAAACCCAAAACAAATCACAAAAGAGTCTTTTAATAATTGAAACTCATTTGTTCATTTTATTTCTTTTATTTTCTTTTTGATTTAAAATATAAAGTGTATGAATAGTTAGTTTTATTTTAGTAGTCTAATAGCATTTTCTAAAAACTCCTTATTTTGGCTTAATTTTTTTTTCTTTCTTTTGTAAAGCTTTTCCTTTATTTTTTTTCTTTCAAATCTTTAAACATTTTCCTGTCATAAAAAAACTTGTTATTAGGTTCCACCATTTTGGTAACACTTTTAATATAGGAATTTCACATGTTTTTATTTTGATTATACTTTTGATAATTTAAGAATATGCGTGATTAGTTTAGTGTTATGCTTAGAATTGTTTAGCTTATTTTTGTAGCAAATACATGATTAAATAGTTTTGATAACTTCTAGCATGTTTTTTTTTATGCACGCTATGATAGTTTAGGTCATTTTGTGAATATTACATATGAGATTGTCCCATGTATCCTTTTAGTTAGCAATTGCATGCCTTATGACTTATTATTTTATCTCTTTATCTATCCTAATTTGGAGTGCTATGTGCATATCTTATGTATTTTTCATATTTGATTTTAAATGTTCTCTCTTTACCTCTATTTTTTTTTGCATGCATTTAAAAAGTTCTACTAAAAAATCAATGATGATTAGTAGAGGCCAACTTTATGGTTGGGCGAATGGAATACCTAACACCTTTCCCGATTCGTACTTTAGCCCCCAAACTCTCTTTCTCTGGTTAACGTTTTCAAGATCAGTAGTCATTTTTGTTTTTCTTAGTTTTTTTCAAAAATTAAGTGGCGACTTTATTTTTAATAAAAAAAAATTTTCAAAATTTGAATTTCAAGGTGTTATAATATTTTTTAAACATTTTTAAAATTTCTTATTTTTTACCATTTCCTAAAACCCCTAAATCCCAACGCCACAATATTTTTTTGGCGACTCCACTAGGGACTGGTTTATAAAATCAAACAAGAGGGCTAGACTTGAAAGCAGCATTGGTTCTTAATAAAATTTTCTATTTGTATTTTCGCATGCATATGCATTGTTCTTCAAAACCCCCCACCTGGTCAACCCGATACCCTGAACGTTCATCCGTTTCGGAGATTGTTGGAAAGACGGACAACCCTTACTGACTGTACACTATTATAGGTGCAATAAAAGAGTTCGAACGTATTATTTGACCATGTCCTGCACCACTCCAGGTATGGAAGGCATATACCCGGCTCTATTAAGAAGGTACCCTGTTCGATTAACCAAAACTGGCCTTTTACATATAGTAGCTTAAAATCCCTCATTAGGTACTGCTAACTCTAGTAGAATTATGTGTTTTCTTAATTGCATATTTTGATTGTGTATTGATTGTTTGTTCGGGCTTAAGTTAGTCCCTCTTTCAAGTTCGGTCCGAATTTTCTCTTGTCCTTTGATTAGGTTAGCTTTTCACCTTCTATTTCTTTCACCATGTTTGGTTTTCACGCCATAGTTTTCCTCTCGGGATCATGTTCATATTTCATTTTAAAGCCCCTAGGGTAATTTCTCTCTCCTTTGGGTTCTTCCCGGGTTGTTGGTTCCCTCCGCCTTTGTTTAGGATCGTTTCCTTTAGATCCTTATTATACCCGTGTGAGCTAGTCTCTTACCGTTATGCTGTCCATTTTTCCTTAGAAATCTAGATCGAATCGGTCTCTTGAGGGTTAGAACTATTTTCCTGCTAGAGTGCTGTCCATTCTTTCGTTTAGATGAACCTTCCCTCTAGAGCTACCATTTTGGTTTTTGGGTCGTTTCATTATTACACTGCTAGTATGAGCCCGGCAGAGGCATTGTTTCAGTTTTAGTGATTATTCACCTATGATTTGCTATTTGGGCATCCTAGATTTGTGCTATTTATCGTCAAAATTCTTATTTGAAAAGTGTCTGATACTGGCTGGTAATCTAGCAATTCAAATTTCTTTGTGGTTTTACCATTGGGCCGAGAAGAGTAGAGTTGACACACGTCTGGGTGAGATCAGTGACAGGTAGACTCTGTAGGGAATTCGAACAGATAGCTGAAATGGAAGAAAACGAAGTGAATCTGGCAGCCTTAATGAGGGCGATCACTGATATGCAGGGAGCTGTAGAACAATACACCCAGGCTTAAGTGTAATGTCAGGCGTAGATCCAGGCAATTTAGGCCCGTATGCCTATTGTGAATGGACAACTAGAGGACATAAATGAGAATACCGAGGACTTTTGGGATGACAATCAGGTCCCCGATGGACCGCAAGTTGTATCGCCACCACCACAGGTCCCTCATCAGGTGATAGTTGAGGAAGAAAACACTTCTCAGACCAGAGAATCTGCATTGGTTTAAAAGATTGATCGGATGGAGAAGGTCCTTAGAATGACCAAAGGAATCAAAAAATACATGCTAGATGTGGGAGGACTATGTTTGTTCCCAGACGCTAAGCTCTTGGATAAGTTTAAAATACCCGACATGAAAAACTTTGACAAAATCGGAGATCCCAAAATTCATCTCCAAATGTATATTGGTACCCTGTCGCCAATGGAAATTGATGACCAGTTAAAGGCTCAGCTCTTTCACCGATCTCTTTCTGGGGTAGCCTAGAAATGGTTCCTCTCCCTCGATGTGGCAAAGACCAGAACTTGGAAAGACATAGCTACACCTTTTGTCAGTCAGTATAGTTATAATGTCCAACTGGACGTAACTACCTGAGAACTCGAAATAACTCGACAGGAGAACCGGGAGTCTTTTGTTGATTTTTTGACCCGATGGGGAGATAAAGCCGCCAAGATGACGAACCGGCCATCTGAGAAAGGGCAAGTGAGGATAGTAGTGAAGAATCTGCAGTCCCCGTTGAAGTGTTATCTAATCACGTAGCCACTCTCCACGTTTGAGCGGTTGTTTAATGTTGGGGTTCAAATAGAATATGCAATCCAGTTTGAGGATATTGAAAAAGTCAAGCTTAACCAGAAACTCAGGAGGACCTTCCCCACGAATAACCAAAATCAGTCTACTACCACCAACCTCATGTCTCATTCAAACGAGGTGAACCTGCTGAACCCATCTTCTTCCGCTCAACCATCCAATAATACCCATCAATCGGGCATTGGTCAACAGTTACAGAGGCCAAAGAGGGTGTTCACTCCCCTTAATATTTCACTGTCCACCGACTTGAGTCGACTCGTCGAGAAAGGGCATATCAAGCCATTGGACTCCACGCATGTACCTGATCCCCTACCGCCAAGATATAATGCTTCTCAATACTGCGCCTTCCACCAAGGTCACGGGCATTTGACTGATAGATGTATGAGGCTCCGACATAAGATTCAAAACCTCATCGACAACAAGGTGATCCCGCCACCATCTGCCACCCCAAAACCAAATGTCATGACTAACCCTTTGCCAAATCATACCATGCAGGCTGAGGTAAATTACATGTCTATTGAGGAATCAAGAGATCCGAGCCGATATATTTATTCAGCATGTCTGCCATGTCCTCATGTTTCAGCTGCTGAAGATCAGGTAGTTTGTTCATTGATTATGGCCGAAAATGGCTAGAAGGTCATAAAGGAGTGGAATGATAATGACTGGGAAGGATATCAGGCAATAATTCCAGAGGAAGATCGCAACGAAGAAGATGATTGGCTTTTGGATTACCCAACCTGACCATATGGGTTTGGTCACATGCTCGACGACATTACCCTTCCCCTACTTTTTGAGAAAAAAGTATATGTGGATGAGATGCAGTCCTATTGGCTGGTAAGAGTCGTGCTAAAATCAGACGGAGCAGAATGGGTTGATTTTTAGACCGCTCGGGAATAGCAGGTGGATTTTATCGAAGATGACATTTGGGAGAAAGTCGACAATACATGGGCTATAGAAGATGATGAGGAGAGGAGGGGAAGAATGATAATAAGTGATTTAGGTAATTTATGGGCATTCGAAAGCCCTCCACTTGTGAATGAAGTGCAGCAAACCAGCGACACAATAACAGGATTATGGTATCCCGATGAGGGAAAAGAACATCTGACCAGAAGTGGGTGGCATTTTAAGCCAGTCCAGCTGGAAATGGGGAAACTAAGTAAAAAAGGAAAGAAAAAAGAACATGAAGAAGAGGATGATGCGGTGCTGAAGCAGTTAAAAAAGACGCAAGCCAACATTAGCATTTGGGGGCTACGAATTGCCTTGCATAAACACTAACAAGCTATGCTAAAGGTTTTGAATAAAGCTAGTGTTTCGATAGATGCCACTCCAAAGCATCTGATTGGATTTATTCTGCCGGCGGTAGAGCCAAAAGTCATTTTCTTTTTCGATAAAGATCTGCCAGCAGAGGGGAGGAATTACAACAAACCACTGCACATTACTGTTGAGTGCTTGGACAAATGGGTCCCTGTGACTCTTATCGATAACTGGTCTGCATTAAACGTATGTCCACTCAGAATAGCACTCTGCTTATAACTAAAGACGGAGCACTTCACATCGAGCAATCAAGGTGTTCAGGCTTATGACAACACAGGGAGAGACGTACTGGGACTTGTGTAATTTGCAATATCAGTAGGGTCTTTGGAAACGTCGGTCAAATTCCATATACTAGATGTACTGGCGTCTTTTAACTTGTTGTTGGGTAGACCCTGGTTGCATAACCCAAGTGTCCAGGCTGTACCATCTACTCTCCATCAGAAACTGAAACTGATAAGAAATGGGGCTGTTCTAACTATTCACGGTGAGGACAACATTCATTCCCCGAGAGAAGGAGATGACACAACTCTGTTGGAAGTTCAACATAGTGAAGATGATCCATTGCTCAGTGGTTTCCAATTTGACAAAACATAGGCTGTTCAAATGCTGATGAATGAAGAAGAAAGGTATATCAACCCGCGGGCAGTAACGATGATGAGGAAAATGTCCTTTTTCCCTGGTATGGGATTAGGACGTAAGCTGCAGGGAATTCCAGAACCCATTCAGGTATCGCCGACTTTGCACTATTTTGGTCTTGGGTATGAGCCAACGAAAGAAGATCTGGAAGGGCCTAAGAGGGGATGGAAGGCCAATTATACTGGAACGCTCAATGGGTACTTCGTCAAGGAATGAGAAGATTTTTCGTACTACGGCTTCCCCGAGCCATGGATCGACGAAGAGATCAATCAAAAGCTATCAGGGTTGGAGATCTTTTTCGACAATCAGTTGTCTGATTCAGAAGAGGAAAAGACAACAAAGGAAAGAGAAAGATGAGAAGCTTCGAGAGGAAGATTGGGCCAGCAAGCTCGATGGTACTGACATGGGGACGCTGTTTAATGAGAAGATGGTTAATTTGCACGTAACTGACCTAAACTGTTTCATGATGGGTTTCAGCGCACCAGCAAACTGCACCAAGCTCATCGTCTATGCAACTACAAAGGAAGTGAAGAATTGGACCATCAAATCTTGTGGTATGCAGGTTATCTATCTTGAATCCAAGTTTGAGTCGAAATCTGTAGTCAAGGACACGTCTGTTGATGCTTCTCTCCCCGTTTTTACTGTCGAGTTTATAATTCCCTCTCCTTTTAATGAAATGAACGAAATTTCGGGTTACTTTGCTTTATTTGATTTATTTAATACGTTTTTCGATGATTTTAAATTCGACGGGAATATTCCAGAAAAAATAAAAATTTTAATAAAAAGAGAAGAAGAAATGCCTGCCCAACCAATAAGTGAGGAAATTTTGTTACTAAATTTAGATAATGAAAATAATCCGCAAAATATTCAAATTGGTTCTTCTTTATCCTTAGTTGAACAAAAATAATTAATAACTTTATTAAAAGAATTTAAATATATATTTTCATGGTCTTACAAAGATATGTCTAGAATTGATCATGATATTGTCCAACACCATATCCCTCTATACCCTGATGCTAAATCGGTCAAACAAAAATTAAGGCGAATCCTGCTAAAATAGGCTCTGAAAATCAAAGAAAAAGTTACCAAATAAATCAACGCTAGATTTCTCATGGTAACTGAGTATCCAAAATAGGTGGCCAATATTGTTCCAGTACTGAAGAAGGACGGGCGTATCTGAGTCTGCGAGGATTTTTGATATCTCAATAAGACTAGCCCGAAAGACGATTTTTCACTTTCACACATCGTCGTCTTAGTAGACAGTACAGTGGGGCACGCCTTGCTATCATTCATGGATAGCTTCTCCGGGTACAACCAGATTCTCATGGATCCCGAGGACAGAGAAAAGACGACATTCACAACAACTTGAGGCACCTATTGTTATCTTGTAATGCTATTTGGCTTGAAGAATACAGGGGCAACCTATCAGAGGCTGCCACTACTTTATTACATGACATGATACATAAGGAGGTCAACGTGTACGTGGACGATATGATAGTTAAGTTAAAAAATTGGGATGGTCACATCATAGCACTGCAGAAGTTCTTTGAAAGGATTCAAAAATACAAGATGCGGCTCAACCCACAGAAATATACCTTTGGGGTCACCGTCGAAAAGATACTTGGGTTTATGATCACCCAGTGAGGCATTGAAATCGATCCTTCAAAAATCAAGGCAATCTTGGAAATGCCTCATCCAAGGATTGAGCGAGAAGTCAGGAGCTTTTTGGGTAAAATACAGTTTATCAGCCGATTCATCGCAAAACTGATAACTACCTGTGAGCCACTCTTCTGTCTATTGAAGAAAGGAGTCGAATTAATGGAATCAAAAATGCCAAGACGCCTTTGATGCCGTACGATAGTATATGTAAAATCCACCTGTTCTAGGTCCTCCCGAACCTGATAAGCCACTGTTTGTAAAATCCACCTGTTCTAGGTCCTCCCGAACCTGATAAGCCACTGATTCTCTATCTATTAGTGACTGACATGGCTATAGGATGTATGTTGGCACAAGAAGGAGAAGCTAAAATCGAAAAGGCTGTCTATTACTTAAGAAAGAAGATGACATGAACAGAAATGCGGTACACACCATTGGAAAAGACATGTTGGGCCTTCGTTTAGGCTTCCTGAAAATTAAGACATTAATGCTGTCTTTCACAGTGAACATCATTTTCCGAATGGACCCGTTGAAGTACTTACTTGAAAAGACGGCACTGACAGGAAGGCTGGCACGATGGTTGTTGTTGTTATCTGAGTTTGATCTTCAATATGTCATCCGAAAGTCAGTCAAGGGCAGAGCAGTGGCAGAATTCCTAGCCGGCCAACCAGTTGAGGGAGGTGAAGACACAGAGTTCTAGTTTCCTGACGAACAACTGATGAAAGTAAGGGATGACAAGTGGACTCTATGTTTTGATGGCGCATCCAATCAATATGGCTATGGAATAGGAGCCCTTCTTGTCACTTCAGATGAATCACACGTTCCGTTATCTTTGAAGCTAAATTTTGAAGTTACCAACAATCAGGCTGAGTATGAAGCATGTTTAGCTAGATTAGAGGCAGCCTCTGAATTAGGGACAAGGAAGCTGGAAGTCATTGAAGATTCAACATTGGTGGTTTCGCAAGCGCGAAGAGAATGGAAGGTCAGGAACTTAATCTTAATTCTCTATCATCAAGAGCTATTGAAACTGATACCGTGTTTCGAATCAGTGATATTTACCCATGTGCCAAGACTACAGAACAAGTTCACCGACGCACTGGCCACCTTAGCATCCATGATTGACATACCATCTGAGGTTCGAATGAGGCCTTTGATAATTGAACAAA
Organism: Heliamphora exappendiculata; assembly: GCA_034768845.1. Taxonomy (NCBI): domain Eukaryota; kingdom Viridiplantae; phylum Streptophyta; class Magnoliopsida; order Ericales; family Sarraceniaceae; genus Heliamphora; species Heliamphora exappendiculata. The sequence continues at coordinate 11,415 of JAOTRH010465577.1, forward strand.
AGAGAAAGTCGGCATACGAGGTGACAGCCGCAATCGAGAAAAGCACTGACGACCTTCCATGGTATTCTGATATTCAAAATTTCGTAGAGAAAGGAGAATACCCCAAGTTTGCTAGCAAAAAGGATAAAAGGGCGATATGACGATTATCCGCGCAGTTTGTCATTTACGATGGTAGACTATACAAACGAGGGTATTCTGGGATCCACAAGCTGTGTGTAAATACTGAAGAAGGCCAAGCATTGATGAAAGAGATCCATGCGGGAGATTGTGGGCCACAAATGAGCAGAAACATGTTAACCAAAAAGATCCTATGACAAGGGTACTTTTGGATGACAATGGAGACAGGCTGCGTACAGTTCGTGCGGAGGTGCCACAAATGTCAGATTCACGTAAATTTCATGCACGTTCCCCCATCTCAGTTGTATTACTTGACGTCACCATGGCCTTTCTCAGTATGGGGCATTGATGTGATCGGTAAGATAACACCGAATGCGTCAAATGGGCACGAGTTCATCTTAGTGGCCATTGACTACTTGACCAAGTGGGTAGAAGCAACCTCTTACTCGGTATTGAAAGCCTCTTATGTTGCTAAGTTCATCAAGAAAAATATCATTTGCCGGTACGAGGTCCCCCATGAGGTCATCTCAGATAATGGCTCGTATTTTCAAGGAGAAGTCTAGGATCTTTTCGAAGAATACCGAATAGTGACCCACAAGTCCAAACCATATCAACCACAGACCAATGGAGCGGTTGAGGAAGCAAATAAGGACATAAAAAAATTTCTACAAAAGACGATCAACTCACATAAGAATTAGCCAGAGCATCTACCAATTGCACTTTAGGGATACCGAGCGTCGATCAGAATTTTAACTGGAAGCACACCATACTCTTTAGCGTACAGGATGGAAGACGTGCTCCCTATCAAAATGGAAATCCATTCACTAAGAGTAGTAGCCGAGGCCAGTATTTCAAAAGCAGAATGGCAGAGGAACCGGATGGAAAAATTGCTTCTGTTTGACGAAAGAAGACTTCGGGCCCTATTTCACGTACAAGGACATCAGAGGAGGATAGCTCAAGTGCTCAATAAAAAGGTAAAGACCCGGGATCTCAGAGAAGGAGATTTGGTTCTTAAGAAAATCAGAGCTCACATCTTCGACCCGAGAGGCAAGTTCAAGCCGAACTGGTCCGGACCGTTTCTCATTAAAACCATCATGACCGGTGGTGCAGTTATTATTATGGATTTGGATGGCAATGTATTCTCCACTCCAGTTAACCTCGATCAGCTCAAAAAGTATTATCTTTGAGGTAAAAGTAAAAATAAAATAAAAGCTCGCTGAGTTAAAAATCAAAAAGGCAATTCAGGCAAAAGTAAAAGCAGCCCGCAAGGCCGAAAACTCTAAAGGACGATCTTGGCAAAAGTTAGGGCATCACAAAAGAAGAGTGTCAATACCCGAGTGTAAACCAAGCCCGAACTAAGTTATGGCCTGATTTCATCTTTTTGGGATACGTAGGCAGCTTCTTTTAAGAAGTCCGACCACATTCTTTTCTTTTAATCATCTTTGAATCCAAGTAAGACTAATGTAAATTAGTTCTTGGATTTCGATAATAAAATCATAAAAAAAACTTTGGATAAATTTGAACCATCTTAAACATAAAGTGGAAGTTTTTCATTACTTTGATTAAAGTTATAAAGTTTTTGAAATTAAAAGGGAGGGCACGCAAGTCCCAAACTCCACAAAATGAAAAAGAAAGTTGTGAAATTTTTCAAAACAAAGCAGAAGTTCTCAAGTCTTTCTCCTTTTCGCCGCTTGTTTCCTTTCTTCCTTGTCTTTCTTCTCCCTATCCTACAGTCGCCATGTTTTGTACTCAGCAGAAAACTCAGGACATTGCAGCTCCTACATTTTCATACGTGAACGAAAAGATCAGGAATCCTGATATAGTGTTAGAAATGGAGCCCGCAGCACAGATGGAAATAGACGGCCTCAAATACTAGGAAAGATGATCTGACTGCGACTGAACTACCACATGATCCGATGGGGGTAATAGAAAGTCGTCTAACGTAGACCAATCAACAGAACACCAGGGTGATCCATAATAGTCAGAGTCATAGCAGAGATCCGCCACCAGGGGCACTGCCAGGTAATATCAGGGCCGGTCAGAGAAGAAAGAAACTATCGTCAGGATGCCTCAGTATTGCATATCTGATAGCGGGGGCAGTAAAAGAAAGCTGCAGCACTATATCTATCAGTGGGTGGTTTTTGCATAGGATTTACCTTCTCTATCAGTCAAATCTACAGCAAAAAGATAGATCAGTGAGAGCAAAGCATCACAGTATGACATAAGTCTGATAAAGAGAAAGGTTTGAATCTACCTGAAGGAGTAAGGGGCTACCATCAAAAGTAGTAGTCTCACCACGATGGACAACATCTGGACGCAACAACGTCTCAACTAGGACAAGGGGTACAAAGTCCTTCTCCATCCACATCTGACCAGCAATGTCAACCAGTGCACAACAAACTCGCCCGTCAGAAGGGACAAGAAAATACTAGGCAAGAAGACATAAGCAAAGAGCATAACATTGCCGCAGCTGAAAACGGAAGTCACTCAGGTCATTGGTAGGACGAAATTTGTCAATGATCCAAGGTAAGTCAAGACAGTCATCCTGTGTTAGAAGAGAGGCTTCCATCCTAGACAGGCTACAGAGCTGTATCACTTATTGGCGGGTCAAAAGAAAGAAAGTGGAAACCACAATAGAGCCTCGAGGGGCTAAATTCAAAATGGAAACAAACTCCTCCACGGTGGGGCATAGCTCTTCAAGGCCGAACCAAAAGACGTGGGATTGTGGGTCCCACAGCTGAGCAGCTGCTTTCAGCAAAGGCACGTCAATCTTTATGGCCATAAGAGGAAATAAAGAGTTGATACCGAAAGAGAAAAAGTTCAAACGCTCAACATGAGAGGATGCCTCAATCCGTGAAGAAAAAGGATTATCCATATGGGTTTGAACAATAGAAGATGGGGCCTCAAGGGCTGTATTTATAAAGCACGAAAGGGCGAGAAATTAAAATTTTGGCAAAAGGTACGTTCAAAGTGGCGACCGCCACCTTGGAACTGGCGCCCTCCAACTCTAAAAAATATAGTACAGTGACATCATCCCTTTAACCAAGCGATCGCCATGTAAGCATTTATGGAAAATGGCAACTGCCATGTGAAAAAGTGGCAAGCATGTATCAGTTTGTGGTTTCTAAATCCTGTGTAAGTCTTGCCATTTATATTATGCATCCATGATAGTTTGAGCAATAAATGAAATAGTAGATGAATATCAAGTAATAAATGGCACGAAGGCCCAAAATGCATCAAAAGCAGCAGGATGAATCAAATTGTAGCCGAGGCACCTAGGCCCAATAAAATAGTAAACATAGGCACACAGGCCCATCAAAATAAAGTGTATCTAAAAGCTAAAAAAAAGGGGGGGGGAGAGCTCTCTCTCTCTCTCTCTCTCTCTCTCTCATGTATACCTCGGGTTGACTTGGCGGGACGGACCAGCTTCCTCTGAACTGTCATTCTCAAAAAGCCTGTCAAACTCATCACTGTCGTCACTACCAGAAGAGGAGAAGACAACTCTAGAATGGCGCCGGGCAGAAGAGATAGATCCTCGAGAGCGGGCTATGGAAGTGGCAGCATGGGAACTACGACCTCGCACCAGAATGGGGGCAGGAAAAATAGGCTGGCCAGGAGCAGGTGGTGGTACTACATCGGTGGCAGCTACCAGTGCCTGAAAAGAGAAGCAAAAGTAAGAATAAGGTACAATATAGAGCATGATGATGAAATCAAAAGGAAAATACTCACCAGTAGAGAGACAAAGGGGACCCCAGCTGCACCCAAAGCAGCGTCCTATTGACGGATCAGAGTCCACATGCCACTCACCACCAGCATGAGACGATTTAGCCAAGCCTGATCCATCTGTCAAGAAATAATACAGAACTGAGCAGTCTATGAAAGAAGAAAGATGAAAAGGAAACAGCAAGAAGAAAATCAAACCTGAGCATGCTCTGGCCGGAACTCCAGAGCTTGAAGAACTAGGATGGGGATATTAAAAGGATACCCAACGATGAAAGATGATACGGTCCAGGGCACCTCAACAGCCCCAGCCCCAGCTGCTCCAGCAGCAGCAGCAGCTCCAGCTCCTCCATCATCAGCAGCGTCAGCATCAGCAGCCTTTGGTGCTCACCTCCTCCTAATACTAGCTGGAACAGGTCCTAATGGACCCAGTAGATGGGCCTGGGACCAGGCGGTGTAGTCTCCCTCCGCCACCAGCAGCTTAGTAGCAGGGGTCCCCATCAGCTCGAGGAGAAGATCGACCCGGCCCAGATGATCAGTTCGGCAGATATAGGCCGAAGGAAGCTCCGGGATCCAGAAGTGATCCAGGCCGAGCAATTGGCGAACCACTCGCTCTTTTAAATAGTACTCCCGTCCAAATGGGCCCTCCAACAAGATCCGCTTAGAAGTGATATCTCAGCTACGCATCAAGTTTGTGCCAGCCCGATCCTCTACTCCCTGCCAGACGTCCCAGTGAACCTGCAGAGTACAGTGAACAGTGCAATATACAGTAATTGATAAATGCAGTGCAGTATCAGTGAACGAAATATAGTGATCAGTGCGGTACAATACAGTGAACAGTACAGTCCAGATAGTAATGAACAGTAAGTAGGGATACCTGGCCAGAGGTCAGCCGGTTTAAGGACACCTGAAAGTGGTCCATGTCCTTCCCTCCAGCCTTCTTTCCCTTTAGGCCTCGGGACCACCGGGCCTCTGGGGGAATGACTGAAGGGTCCACAGAAGAGCTCGCTGGGATGCAAAGCTCGAGAAACTCATATGTCCACAACTGCAAAGAAGAAGATGTCAGCAAGCAGATAATGACGGATAACAGAAATGACTGGAGAACTGCAGAAACTAAATCATATCTCCCAAACCCTCTAGTATCCCCCAATGCTGAGCTCTTGGGGGAACCGAGTAAGAGTCCTCATGAAGCCGTAGAGGGTGGCGAGGGCAGCTCCTCCCTACTCAAATATAGCAACACGGTCGAGGCAAGCAAGGGCACCCAGGTAGTGAAAATGTACAGTATTCTCCCTGCTCGAATACAAGGAGGTACCGAACATATACATGAGAAAACCCTGGGTAACCCACTCGTAGTGGCGAGGCTCGATGCACTTGAAATGTCTGAATCTCTCGAAGAACCAGGTGTATCGGGGCCAGTCTCTGTCCATCTGGGTGGGAACAGCTCCAAGGAAATATGTCAACGCATCAGGGGAACTAGCGATGGATGGATCAAACGGGATGGGAGCCCCTCCAACCCAAATGCCGGTGATAAGGGTGAAGTCCAGAGGCATCAAAGTAGCCTCAAAACTGGTAAAATAGAAGGTGTTGGTGGTATTCCACCACCGCTCAACTAGGGCAGTCAACCATACCCGATCGTTGCTCGTTCTACCTAACAAGGGTATGAAGCGAGAAAAACTAGAGGCATCAGTATAAACTCGGCGAGGAGCAAGGAGGGTATCCTACCACTCCAACACCTCTCTAGAGGCAGAACCTCCGAAGCCACGGACATAATGATCATCCTGAAAAGAGAAGACAAGCAAAGGATACATAAAAGCACATGAAATATGTAGCAGATAACCAAAAGCAATAAGAACTCTATGTTCGTGTATAAGTGACGATCCTTCGATCTCTTCCAAGCACTAAAAAACTAGGCATCCTAAACCCTGGTAAATCAGGCAAATTTTCCTAACGGTAGGTTCATGTGTAAGTGACGACCCTTTAATTTTTACACATCCTAATAAAAGATTATGAATCCCAAGCCCTGGTACGCCGGGCAAAATCTTTATCATTTTTGTGTTAATCAAAAATCAACAAAAAAAATCAAAATCAATTTTTAAAAAAAATCTCTTCCCTCTAGTATTTGTGTTTTGCCCCTTTTTACCCTTACCATTTAGGAATAATTTTTAAGGAATCTTTGAAAATTTGCCCAAATCTTCTAAAAAATTTCTTAAAATTTTTAGGATTTTTTAAAAATTTCCAAAAATTTCTTAAAATTTTCTAAGATTTTTCAAAATTTTCCTAAGTTTTCCTTAATTTTCTGGACTAAAAATTCTAAGCTTTCCTTAATTTCCTCAATTTTCTAAAAAATTCTAAGTTTTTTTAAAAAAAATTCCAGGTTTTTCTAAAAAATTATAAGTCTTTTTTTCCCCTTAATTTTCTAGGTTTTTCTAAAAAATTCAAAGTCTTCTTCAAAATTCTCCTCAAAATTTTTTAGAATTTTCTAAAATTTTTTAGGATTTTTCTAAATTTTCCTAAATTTTCTAGAATTTTCTAAATTATTTTCCTAAGATTTTTCAAAAATCTTCCCGAAAAAGAAAAAAAATAAAAAATAATTTTCTCAAATTTTCCTAAAGTTTTTCCTAAATTTTCTAAAAATTTTCTCAAATTTTTCTTACCTAAATTTTTCTATGACTTTTAGAAAACTTCCTAAGATTCTTTACCCTAATGTTTAAAAATTCTTGACAAAATTGCTTTTTGATAAAAATTACATCTTTAGTTGTTATATCCCAAAAATAAAAAACAAAAATTCCCCCCTTAGTTTTGTGTTTTTCCTTTAAAAAAATTCAGCCTTTTGTGATTTTCACTAAAAATAATTGCCCATTTTGCTGTTTGTTTAAAAATTCTAAGTGTCCCTACTATTTTAATCTCCATTGTAATGGTACCTAAGCTAAGATCTCAAACAAGTCGCACAAACAATCGTTCATCATCCATACCATCATCATCATAAATCATCAATTAATTATCAGCATTCATCATCATATGGGGGTATCCTAGGCATCCGTCTACATTTGATATGTCATAAAAACATGCTTTGGTATTAAAACAGTAATGATAAGATACATACCGAAGGTCGTTGGCGGGATTGTGGTAGTCAAGCTCCCGTAGAAGAACATTAGCAGCAACAGCATCAGTGGGAGGCTCGTAACGTCTCATTCAGTGTGTAACCACGCGATAGGGTGTTGGAGCGTAAGTATGAGGATCAAAAGAAGCTAGGTGGCCCTCTCTAGCATCAAGGTCCAAGAAATCAGCCATCGCAGCCTCAGCAGCTGCCCGTGCCTCCTCAGCGGCTCGGTGGAAGGCACGCTCCGCCTCGAGAGCGTGGAAGTAACCCCGCCAGCAGGAAGGCTAGAGGTCGTGCCTCTAAGAGTCCCCGTGGAAGAACTCCCGGCAACAAAGGGGCCCTCTCGAGCCCCTAAGTCGTCGTCTCCCTGGCCATGACCCGCCATGAATAAGAACGAGATCACAAACAACAATGTAAACATCGCGTGAATGAGAAAAAAGCATGAAAGCTAGGAAACGAGAAGCAGCAAAAGAGAGTTTGAGAAAACGAGAGAGTTCGAGAGAAAGAGAGAGGATAGTGCACAAATGAACCCACCCGCGTGCCTTAAAGGGCCTTATGCGAGTTTTGAGGTGACGATCGCCACCTTCAGTGTTAGCGACCGCCAGGATGGTCAAAGAACACATGGCGACCGTCGTGATGGAGGGGTTTTGGGCTGGCGACTACCATGTCAGACAGGTTTCGTCTTTGCGGCCGCCATGTTGTCAACGGTCATATCATATCAGTTTATCATCATGACGTTTTAGGGCTTTTAGGGTCTGTTTGGAGATCTTTTACTTATGTGCATTTTTATTTTCTTTTATTTTGTTTGTGTGTTTTTATTTTCTTTTATGCGTATTAATTTCGTGCAAGAAAATATTTTGTCAACAAAAATATATAATTATATAAATAAAAATAATTTTCCTTACTTGAAGTAGGTGTTTTTTTTTTCTAAAAACTAACTTCATGGGCTTTTCAAAAATAATTTTAAAATTTTGGGCGTTTTCCAGAAAAATACTTCAAGAAACTTTTTGTGTGTGGTTTGTCTTTCCGATAAATTTAATTTTAAAACCGTAACTTGGCTTTTAATCTCGCTTCCAATAAATCTAAGTCATAACTTTATCCTGCACCTTGTCCCGAATTTTTAAGTCTTAACTCGACCTATTAATTTGATATTTTTCTCGGTCCTTCTCATGACTTTAAACTGACTCGTCGGTCCTTCTCATGACCTTAAACTGACTCGTCGATCTTCAATATGACCCTAAACTAACTCGTCGGTCATTCTTATGATCTTAAACTTACTCGTCGGTTCTCCTCCTAAACTGACTCGTCGGTCCTTCTCATGATCCTAACCTGACTAGTCGGTCCTTCTCATGACTTTAAATTGACTCGTCAGTCCTCTTCATGACCCTAAACTGACTCATCGGTCCTCCTCATGACCTTAAACTAACTCGTCGGTCCTCCTCATAACCTTAAACAGACTTGTTGATCCTTCTCATAACCTTAAACTGAATCGTTAGTCCTCCTCATGACCCTAAGCTAGCTCGTCGATCCTCTTCATAACCCTAAACTAGCTCGTCGGTCCTCCTCATGACCTTAAACTAACTCGCATTGCATTACACGATACTTGTCATGCATCACTTTTCTTATCTTGCATTTTGCCCCAGGAATTATTTTCTGGTCTGATCCCAAGCAAAGGCGTACATAAGCAGCTCGATAAAAATTTGAGTACGACCAACATCATATGCATGCTTGCGTGTTTGTGACCTAAGATTGACGGCTTAGTCAAATGGCTGTTGCCTCCAGATCTTTGATATAACTTTCATCACGCGTTGCTACGCAAGTTATATCAAAGAGGGGCAACTATAGACGCCCCAATTTGACCCCGCCTAATCTTAGGTGAATTCGATGATGAAAACATGTGAAATGGTACTTCGATCCTCGAGAAGTGATCCAAGCCCCGTATTTGAACTCGAAACCTTTAAACTAATGAAATTTTATCGAACCATCGAAACTTGCTGCCCAAGTAAGGCGACCACCATGTTTATTGCGGTGACTGCCAATAGAACCCCTTGGAAACCCTAGCCAAAAGGGACAACCGCCACCTCTAACCTGGCGACCGCCATAAAACTTTGTGGAACCTTTCAAAAACATAGCGATCTCCAACTTGCATAGTGGCCACCGCCATCTTCAATTGGCCTGACATACCCTAAAACGTGACAACATTTCATTGGTTGAAGAACTCCATAAATATCATACATCTGGTACGTTTTCAAGAATATAATTTGAGTGGGAGGTTTTGAGAGAGAAGCTCTGCCGATCCACCGAGGAATTCTGAGTTCCAACACCGAAACCCTGTCGAAATACCGAGACCCAAATCTCCGATGCCTACATTGAACCTTTGCTTGGATCACCACCTGAGAAGTAGACCGTTGAAGTGCATTCCCGACTTGAAGATTTTTCAGCAATCTAGGTATCTCGTTTGGATCATCGATCGTTCTAAACTCCATTTCCTCTTTATTGGAGTGATCGAGTTAACTTTCAATTTCAATTTGTGCATTTCTTTTGTTTACGTAATCAACCTTGTTTATTGTTTAAATTGCTTCATTTAGTTCAATCTTTTTAATTAATTACTTAGTTTATACATCCACACTTAACGCATTGTCTTTTTCTTTAATTTATTCATCAAAGTAGTGCTAATGTATTTCGGCAATTATAACTTGTTAGTATTGTTAATTGTTATAATAATACACTTACATTCATGTAAATGTAGTAATTAATACTACATTTCACATTTTAGTTAAATAGTTGTATTTAATTTCTCTTATTTTTCTACTATTCTTTTTTTTTCTTTTCTTGTAATATTAATGTCCTCTTCTTTTAAGTGTTAGTTTAATATTCTTTTTTTTATTTTTTATTTTTTTTCTTCATAGTAGTATAATTTTCATTTTTAGCATTTTATTTCTTTTTATTTCCTTTTCCATCTAGTGTAGCTTTAATTTCTTTTCTTTTCTTTTCTTTTCTTTTTAAGTTTCCTTTTCTTTTCTTTAATACTAATGTTCCATTTTAGCTTGATGTTCTTTTCCTAGCTTTTATTTTCTATCTTTTTTTTCTTTTAATGTTAATATAGTTTCTCTTACTAGTATTTTATTTCTTTTTCTTCTCTTTTATCACTAGGCTTAGATTTCCTTATAATATTCCTTTTTTTTCTTTTAGTATTAATATAATTAGTACTTCTTTTCTCTTAATGATGATATTTAGTATAAACCACCATTTTCTTCTTCTTTTTTTTTTTTATAGCTTCAATTTCTTTTCACAACACTTAATTTCTTTTTTTCATGTTATTAAACCAAAAAAAAATCACAATAGAGTCTTTTAATAATTGAAACTCATTTGTTTATTTTATTTCTTTTATTTTTCTTTTGATTTAAAATATAAAGTGTGTGAATAGTTAGTTTTGTTTTAATAGTTTAATAGTATTTTCTAAAAACTCCTTATTTTGGTTTAATTTTTCTTTTTTCTTCCTTTTGTAAAGCTTTCTCTTAATTGTTTTTTCTTTCAAATCTTTAAACATTTTTCTGTCATAAAAAAACTTGTTATTAGATTCCACCATTTTGGTAAACTTTTAATATAGGAATTTCACATGTTTTTATTTTGATTATACTTTTGATAGTTTAAGAATATGCGTGATTAGTTTAGTGTTATGCTTAGAATTATTTAGCTTATTTTTGTAGCAAATTCATAATTACGTAATTTTGGTAACTTATAGCATTTTTTTATGCACGCTATGATAGTTTAGGTCATTTTTGTGAATATTACATGTGAAAATGTTTCATGTATCATTTTAGTTAGCAATTGTATGCCTTAGGACTTAGGATTTTATCTCTTTATTTATTCTAATTTGGAGTGCTATGTACATATCTTATGTATTTTTCATATTTGATTTTGAATGTTCTCTCTTTATCTCTATTTTTTTTATTTGCATGCATTTGAAAAATTCTATTAAAGAACTAATGATAATTAGTGGAGGCCAACCTTATGGTTGGGCAAACGGGATGCCTAACTCCTTCTCTGATTCGTACCTTAGGCCCCGAACCCTTTTTCTCTGGTTAACGTTTTCAAGATCAGTAGCCATTTTTATTTTTCTTAATTTTTCTCAAAAACTAAGTGGCGACTTTATTTTCAATAAAAAAATATTTTCAAAATTTAGCTTTCAAGGTGTTATAATATTTTCTAAACATCTTTGAAATTCCTCCTTTTTGATCATTTCTTAAAATTCCTAAATCCCAACACCACAAGGATTAATGATTTTTGTTTGTATATCTTTATTTTCTGTTCTATCGAACTCCCATTTTGTAGCTGTTGGGCAGCTCCTTATTTGTCTAGGAGTTATAAATGTTTCAATTATGTTTGCTATAATGTTCGTGAATGGTTCAGAATATTACAAAAATATTCATCTTTCAGAACTAGGTCACCAATAGTGAACTCTTTTGGTCGGACCTTCTTCTTATATTCTCTAGTCATCTCTTCTTGTAGGCCCTAATTCCAAGCAGTTTCGTTTCTCTCCTCTACTCTGCTAGGTCTAGGCCTCTGGCCAAGGCTTCATGGTTCCCTTCCGTTGAGTACCCTTAATTTGGTCATCGTTGTAGGCAGTTTGATCTCTAGGGGAATGAATGCTTCAGTGCCATATGCTATGGTGTATAGGGTTTTTCTGATTGATCTACTGGGTGTTGTTCGATACGACCATAACACTTGGGGGAGTTCATCCACCCATCTTCTATTAGCCGCATTGAGCCTTTTCTTCAACATATTGTGAATGATCTTGTAATTCGTTTTCTTGGCCTGATAGTTGCAATGAGTGTATGTTGGGGTTGAGTAGTAGAACTTGATCCCTAACTCGGCACAGAACGTTCTGAAGATCTTTCCATCGAACTGGGTCTCATTGTTTGAGATTAGGGCCTTTGGCATCCTAAACCTTGTGACAATGTTCTTTGAGACAGACATCTCCATGTCGGCTTCCTTGATGGTGGCCAATGGCTCAACCTCTACCCATTTCGTGAACTAGTCAGTGATGATTATCATGAACTTTTTGTTGTTTGCTGCCTTAAGGAACGGTATGATATATCTAGTCCCAAGTGAGCAAATGCCCACGGGCTGGACAACGAATTCAGCTCCCCAACAGGTTAGTGAATCATTGGTGCAAATTTTTGGCACTTTTCACACCTCCTCACATACTAATGGGCGTCTTTATGCATGTATGGCCACCAGTATCTTTGTGTGATGACTTTGTGTGCTAAAGACCTTCCTCTCGTGTTCCTTCCGAAAATGCCCTTGTAAATTTTACCCCGGAGCTCCTACACTTGGTCAGGTGGGTGCAAAGAAAATAGGGACCAGTATATGAACGCCTGTACAATTTATCAGAAAGGGAGAGCTAGAATCTGAATGCTTTAAGCCATACTTTGTAAGCCTCCTTCTTATCAGTCGGCATGAGCTCGTTCTTCAAGTAGGCTAAGATTGGATCCATCCAGCTTGGGCCGAAGTGTGTCGCTAGCCATTCATCTGGTTGCTACATAATGCTCGGCCTCTTTTGGAACTCCACTACCATTGTTCTTCGTTCTGAGGCATCCGAGGAAGAGGCGAGTCCGGTTAGAGCATCAACATGATTCTTAACATCCTAACTCACCTACTCGACCCGAACTGTCTTGAAGTATTGTAGCTCTTCATTTACTTTCTAGAGGTAGATGGCCATTTTTCTCCCCGGGACTCGTAAGATCCTGACAACTGGTTGACTACCAATTAGGAGTTGTTGTAAACCTCCAGCTCACTGGCGCCAAGCCTCATTGCCGCCCTGAAGACCTTATTTATTAAGTCCATGAATGCTATAGGCATATTAGTTAAATCAAACGGCATCACTAGAAACTTATAATGCCCATATCTAGTGTAGAAAGCTGTCTTGGGCATGTCTTCCTCCCTAATCTTCAATTGATGATAGTCTAAGTGAAAATCAATCTTTGAGAATATATGTGCCCTTTGAGGTTGATGAAATAAATCGTCAATTCTGGATAAAAGATATCTATTCCTTATTGTTTTCTTATTTAATTCTCGATAATCAATACATAGGCGCATACTCTCATCCTTCCTTATCACAAATAAGACAGGAGCTCCCCACAGAGAAACAATAGGCCTAATAAAATATTTTCCCAATAACTCTTGTAATTATTTCTTTGATTCTTTCAACTCTACCAGGGCCATCTTATATAAGGCCTTGGAGATAGGCCTTGTGTCAAGAACCAAGTCAATAGAAAATTGAATCTCTTTAACTTGCGGTAAATCTGGTAAGTCAATAGAAAATTCCTTCACAACAACAATATTCTCCAAATTCAACTCATATTGACTTGTGTCTCTGGCTGAAGTCAAATAACCCTTACAACCATTTCTCAACAACCGTTTTTCTTGCAAAGCTAAGATCATTCGGGAAAAAGTTTTATGTCTTTCACCGACGAAGAAAAATTTTGATTGATTTGGATACTAAAATATAACCTTTTTACCACAACAATCAACAAAAGAATAATTAGCTGCAAGCCAATCCATCTCAAGAATAATATCAAAATATCGCATCTCTAGCATGTTAAATCCACAAGTAACTCTCTACCATTTATGTTTAGCACATGAGATTTGCATATTAAGTTGATGAGTAGAACACCTTCAACTTGGGTTTTAACACATAAGTTAGTCTCCCTCAGAATGTATTCACATCCATATTTCTTAACAAATCCCACAAAAATAAAAGAATCGGTTACACCAAGATCAAATAACACATAGGCATAACCAGAAGACACTAGGATAATATCTGCCACCATGTCGTTAGAAGTCTGAAAATCTTGTTGAGTAAGTGCATAAACCCGCCCATTAGTCATTGGTCTCTGAAATTTGTCTTTCTTTTGATTTGTAGTCATTACAGTTGTCGAAGCTTTTTTATCCATATGTAAGTTCCTCTTGATCTCTTGTCCATCTCTATTAGGGCACTCAGCTGTCATATGACCGCGTTATCCACAGGTAAAATAAGTTCTAGTATTCCAGTAATATTCACTCTCAGAATGATATACATTGCATCTGGAGCATTGTGGCCGATCTCTCTGTCTGTTACTACCACCAAAAGAACGATTTTTCCAACTGCCACAAGATGTAGTGCTTTGCCTTTTGGCTTTTCCCCCTTAACCCCAATTGCTTTTAAAACTTGAAGAGGTCAGCCACTCTTTTTAATTGTTACCATTGCCCTTTTGAACTTCCTTAAGACCTCTTTCAACCAATGAAGCTTTACTCACCATTATTCCGTATGTAACTAACTCAAAAGGCATCACTCCTTATTTAATTTGTGGCTTTAATTTTTTCTCAAACCTTCGTGCTCGACTTTCTTCATCTGCCACAAGTGTTGGGGCAAACTTGGACAACTTTGTAAATTCAGCTTCATATTCAGCTATTGACATATTCTTATGCTATAGTCTGATAAATTCTTTTTCTTCCTGAAGACGAATTCTTTTAGGGAAGTACTTGTTATTAAAAGCATCCTTAAACATTGCCTATGTATATCGATTTGCATCATTTTCATGTTTGAGTTTCTCCATCTACTACTAATCATAAGCACTTCCTTGCAACGTATAGGAAGTATAAGAAACTTTTCTTCATCTGTACATTCTAAAACAACAAACAACTAATTCCATCTCTATCACCCATTTTTCTGCCTTTAAAGGATCTGTGGTTCCCTCAAATATAGGTGGAGCCAATCTTTTAAGCTTTGCGATACCACTATGCTGCCTCTGTTGTGCCCTTACACTTTGTTGCATTTGCTACTGATACTCCATAAGCCTAGTTAGGTCAGTACATGTGATGGCTTGTTGTTGTACCACCCCTATCAAAGTTTACATCAACTAGAACTTCCCAGTTGGATTGAGAACCCTGGGTTGTTCATTTCCACTATGCTGTTGATCTTGGCTGTCAATGTTTACACGAGAACCTTCAAGAACTCTAGCCATATTTCTTCATTATTCACTGCAAATAGCTAGCTGATTTGGTTGACCAATTTGGGGGTAATCAACAATTTCTGCAATTCTTCTAGAATGTGCCATATCAACCTATATACAGACATAGTTATACCATACTATTTTTAAAAAAAATTAACAAGTAATAACAAGATCAAAACATAATTGAGTTTCCCAACTTATTGCCAACCCATCTTACCACTATGTTTTAAGAATTTCAATCAAAATAAAAATTTAAACTCTGATACCAATAAATTGGCACGCTCAAACCACGTGACAATGCCACGTACCCATTTTTGAGTATACAAGGCTAAGAACTAACAATCAAATTTTCTCTTTAATATAAAAATTCAATAAAAATTCAAAAATAAACTACGTTTAATATCTTAAAAAAAAAAAATCCAAGTCAATATCCAAAAAGACTCAAACAATCATAATTAAAATCTATCTCATATTCCAAGTCTAGATAAACAAATAAATTAGTCCTACTCTCAAGAGCAGTTCTACTCTTCAGGATCTATAAAAATAAGTAAAATAAACCATGAGTTTAACAACTCAGCAAAGGATCTATAAAAATAAGTAAAATAAACCATGAGTTTAACAACTCAGCAAATCAGTCATTACCATCATTAACTGGATAAAGTATATAGAAAAAAAATGCAAAGAAAGCAAAAGTCACCATTTTGTTTTTCTAATATTCGATTAATAGAAGACAAGTTTAATTCAAAAGATATTTTAAGAACTACAATAGCTTTATGTGTTTTTCTTTCAATAGAACAACAGAGTATTTCGATGATATAAACACAAAAAAAAATCGATATTCAATGATTCGATAGTCCAATAATTTGATTCGTATAACTCAGGTCTAAATCGATTACAGTCATATCAGCTCGTGATAAAACCCAGAATCACACAGGCCAGTGACGAAGCTCCAGAATAAACTAATTTCTATGCCAATATTTAATCCATATTAGTTAGGGTCCGGATCATATTCAAACTAGAATCATATTTAAAATTAAACAGATGTGCTCACAATAAATATTTTTTTTCAAAAAGACTATTTTTGAATATTCTAAAAACATAATCGGAATTTCTTACTTGATCCAACATTTTTTCTTTAATAAAACGAGTAGGAAAATAAATATTTTTTTTTCAGTAGAGATATATATTCGAAAGAACCTTTTTATCCTAAAACAGATATTGAAAAGAATTTTAGGAATAAAAAAGACAAACAATGGTAGAAAGCTATGTACCTCCTAACAAAACCTCCTCTAATACTTTTTCAAAATTCGTCAAACTTATTACAATTAAACCTAATATCAACTTGACAATAAATTAGAAATAAAGATTACATAAAATTTCTTTATTTTACTTATCCAGTTATTTATTTTTCCTGTTCAATACCCTATATATA